>CAVMGG010000491.1:0-41798 GCA_963680895.1 Fragum sueziense
ACATGGCCCAATGGTTGATTTTTAAAGAATTTTCTTATGATTTCTCTAAGTCTGATAAGCCCCTTTCTCCCTGCCACGCCCACATTTTTTGACAAATCAAAAATTTGCGAACAAGTTTTGAAAAGGGTCACCCAAGGAACATTCCTGCCAAGTTTGGTCAAAGTTGGCCCACTGGTATAAGAGGAGAAGATGTTTAAAGAAAAAGTTAACGGACGGACGGACGGACGGACGCACGACGGACACAACGCCATGACAATAGCCCGCTGGCCTTCGGCCAGTGGAGCTAAAAAAGGAAAGGCTTTCCTATTTCTCTTATCTATTTCTCTTATCTGTTGCTCTGGCCCCATGTTTATCTTATGTAAATAGATAAGAAGGGATTAACCTAGCTTATCAGATGGAGATCTTTCTTCATAACAAACTTTACAGGATCCATTGGAACAAAATTATTTCTTTATTCTTTCCAAACAGAAAGTCCTTAGAAGTTTCATGTCTTTGAATTTTACAAAATTGCCATTATCACTCTTGTCATATTGATTCAGGTGAGCGATTTAGGACCATCATGGTCCTCTTGTTTCGATTTGCATCAATTTTTTCTGTGATTTACTGTACACAAAGCCTTTCTTTATCGACAACCATTTTGTCATATGCAGAAGCTCTCAAATTGGACCAGTCAAAATGGTTATCGTTCAGGAAAAGGTCCAGGCAATTTAGACAATTGACAATGACAAATGTGATATTGATCTTTGATATACATCTGTCTGACTTTATTATGAGGGTTGTCCTCTGCTTATATTTCATCTAGATATGTGACCCGTCACGCTAAAAGGGACCTTATAGGAGGTGCAAAAAATATTGATCCTAGTCAATCTGCAGAGTCCGCACAGCCAGACTAGGGCTGACACTTTTCACTTTTATGTAATTTTCTAAATTTAGAATGTTTTCCCTACCTTACTGAATGTTCATTTTTTGCGTACAGGATCTGGTTGACCTGTGGTGAGTTTGACAAATTTGTCAATATCTGGATTTTTAGAGTTCGGATAAGGTCCCTTTTAGCATGACGGGTCACATATATTTATTATCGAAAATAGAGGCTCAGCTATAGTTAAGGGGGAATGCTCCAGTTTTTCGGAACACTCGGTCATTACTGTAGTAAATTAAATGTTTCATCAAATGTTTCGTACCAATATGTTTCGCTACCATATTTTCAATAATATAACACATTATTACAATTTACCATTTTCGATGGTTAAAGTGTATTTATTATGCGAAACTGATTTCCTCAAGATGGAAATCGATTATTTAGAGCAAGACAGTCGTAAGTGTGTATGCAGTTACCACTGTTTTGCGTCGTTTTATTCATGTCTAGCTGATAAAAATTGCTGTAATTCACTAATAAGTGCACTGACCTACACATTTTCTTTTTGAATTATTATCAGGACATGTTGCTTAATACAATGAGGGAGTTTTATCAAATTCTTTTATGTAGACCATCCATTTTTATTTTATTTTTCAATTGGTAATAACACGTAATTTCAACATACAAAATTTGAATAATTTCTATTACTTGGGAAAAATTTAGGAAACTGGAGCATTCCCCCTTAAGAAGGGGTAATGGCTTTCCAGAATGCAAAATTCATTTATTGCTCATCAAACTCCATGTTGTGATTACAAAATGATGATTCAAATGAGTATCTACAACATAGGGTTTTGATTTTGAATACCAAATTTAGGACACCTTTAAACCCTTTTACAGGCCCGTAGGAACAAGGGGGGGGGGGGCTAGGGGGGGGCTAAGCCCCCCCTCCCCCCCCCCAATGTTGGCCAAAAATGCCGAATTTTCTTAATTTTACACTGAAAATTTTGGGAAAATCCAAATTAGCCCCCCCCCCCCCAATATTCGGGACAAGGGCTTTAGCCCCCCCCCCCCCCCCCCCCCCCCCCAATATGAAATTGCTTCCTACGGGCCTGCTTTTATTTGTTGCTCTGTGAAAAGACAGTATCTTAATATGCTGGAAAAAAGTCCATCTGTTTCTGTCAATAAGTAATTGTCTACATTTATGTGCATTATAATTCAGAAGATATTTAGGCAAAAGTAGAAAGTGCTGACCATATTTTCATGTGTGTTTTGCTTGATACAAGACCATAATCATTTGCTAAACTATTTTTGCCTCCCGCATCCCCCCCCCCCCCCCCCCCCCAAAAAAAAAAAAAAAACAGAGGCATTGCCATCGTCTATACCACTACCAATGGGCTTGAAAGGTCTTGCTGTTTCCCAGAAAATGCCATATTCCCACAAATTAATTCATACACCACCAAAGGCATTAGATGATTGATATTTTATTGCTGTTTGATAAATAACACTGACTCATTCCATTTCTACTCCTATTATTGAAAACAGATAAGAGAGGATAAAGACTTTCTGAAATAGTTATTTTGGTTCCAAACCCTATGTTTTGGGTAGTATCTACTCATTTGATTCGTCTTGAAGAGGTGTGGCCATGTCTTTACCGCCACCGATGGCCTAGATTAGAAAGATCTTGTTGTTTGAATAATTTCCAGAAAATGCCCCATTTTCACAAATTGACTCATACACCACCAAAGGCATTAGACGATTGACATTTTATTGCTGTTTGATATATACGGGAACATTGACTCATTTTGTTACTTCTCCTATCACTGAAAACAGATAAGAGGGGATAAAGACATATTGAAATTGTTATTTCCATTCCTAACCCTATGTTACGGGTACTCATTTGAATCGTCTCGATGAGACGATCCCAATGAGTACCAACAACATAGGATTTAGTTAACAATTAATCATATTTTACATTTTAAAATTTTTTTGTCCCCTTTTATCTGTAACTGTGATGCCGTATCATTGAAAACAGATGGGCCCCTGAAGAGCAATCTCACTAATTAAAAGTTTACACATTTATTCGGTTGCCATGGTAACCGTTTTCCAGGCTGTCACCAAGGTTTTTATTGACAAAGAATTATCTTTTGATGCTCCCCCAATAAAAACTGTCACAGGATGTTACGTGTGGGTTATCATTAATCCTTTCCCAAACGGCAAAATTTTAAGGTGATCCACTTCAAAAACTGCCACAAATGACAAAAAGGAAGGTATTTTAGATAAAATTTGTGTAAAATATGGCAAAGAAAATATTGAGACAAAAGGAGAAACTGCTGGTTATCAGCAGTTTCTTCTTTTGTCTCAATGTTTTCTCAAGCCTATTCTATCAGGGGCGTCAAAACCAGGTCTTGTTTGGGAAAGGGTTAATCCTTTCCCAGACAGCAAAACTTTAGCTGGGTTCTCCGCAAAATAATTTTAAGCCGTAGTGCATAATTATTATCAGTATTGATATATAATCAATGAAATGCATTGTGTTCATGCAAATAACTGAGAATAAAAACATAATGGGAAAAGAAGAAATTGCTCAATTTGAGCAATTTCTTCTTTTCCCATGATGTTTTTATACAGAATCATTATATTTAATTTATAAGAATGCATTATTTATCACTTTTTGACATGAAATGTCTACAAATCCCTCTATTTGGTGACAATTTTGAAGAAATTAAGCTGTGGAGCACTTTTGAAGCTGTAGGGGCATTACATTTAGGCCTAATTGATTTACATGAAGCTTTAGTGGGGCTGATACATCTTATTGGGCTGGGGAGAACTCTGTTTAGACTGATCCAAATTCAAAGATGATGCAGACGACAATTTCAAGTGAATGAAATTCCACGTTATTTGGTCTTTTTGGGTAGAAATCATTTTGGGAAGTGAAGAAATTGCTTGTCACAAGCAATTTCTTCATTTTCCACAATGTTTTTCAAAGTCTTTATTTTGTGAGTGTCCAAACTTAGCATCAATGTGAGGTAATGGGTTAACCCTTTCCCAAACAAGATCTGGTTTTGACATCTCTATTTCAAAAGGCTTGGGAAAATAAAACAAAATATTGAGGCAAAATGGGAAAATTCTGAAAATCAGCATTTTCTCCTTTTGCCTCAATATTTCCTGTGCAATTATTTATATAGATCTACTTTCTACTTTCGATAAAACTTATTTTGTCGTCCGCAATTCCTTCCAAATTAGACTGGTCCAAATTTTGGGTTATTCAAATTCCAAGCCTTTGCAAACGACAAAATAGAATTACATTGTAATATTGATTAGAATATTTGACAATCACTGTACAGAAAACATTGAAATAAAGGATAAAATGCTGAACTGTTCATTTTGTACTTTTTCTGCAATGTTTTCAAAAACTTTGCTTCTAGGGTTGTCAAAACCAGAGCTTGTTTAAAAGGAAAGGCTATTTCAGCAACTTGATCAATATTGCTCCGAAAGGAAACTTTCTACAAAAAAATGGCAATTTTAAGTTATTACGGATTTCGTTTGACCTGACAGATCAGCCTGACCTTTACTAAAAATATGTTCATATTTCACATATAACGTAACATTTTTCAAATAGACTTGTATCAGAGTAAACAGAAATAACATGTACACACAAAAACATTACTGAATTGTTGATTTAAAAAAGCACAGGCGATTAATTCATGATAATAAAAGTTGAAGCTGCGCCATGTGAAATGAAATTTGTAATACAGGGTATTGGTTTTTAAGGTAAGACCTGGGTAATGCACTTCTGGTATAATCATTGTATTTCGACTTATTTCGTGACATCTCTAAGCCTAAGCATTTACCGTTAGATGCAATATCACCTGTTTTCATAACAATGTAAATAACTGAGCGTGCTCAAATTTCCGTGGAATATTCTAAACATTTCTTGTGAAAATGTTTCTAAATTGTATGAAGAGTAGGCAAAAAAAATAAACTTTGAGCTCAATTTCAACTATATAGGTCAAGGTCAAATAGTGAGGTCATGATTTTAGGTAAAAAAGGCCATTTTGGAGGCAGCCGCATAAAACTTGTCTTGTTTTGCACCATTTCAGGACTTCAAGGAGATGACAATCCATCATTTTGCCACGATTATTCTTATGTATTTCTCATGGGTGCTGAACTTTGTCCGAGTAGGAACGCTGGTTTTAGCCGTACACGACGCTGCAGATACATGGCTAGCTGTAAGTTAACTCTCAATCCATTACCAGACATCAAAACCTAGGTTTGTAAACCATGTCAATGGTCAAAGTCTAAGAAGGGGAATAACCTTAAAGTATCTCAAAATATTGTGACAAAATTACTTCTCTTGATTAAAAATCTATTTATCTATCTATTTATTATTTCTTGTACAAGCTATTAAGATGCTCTCAAAACTAATCTTTCAACCTGTCCCAAGTAATGCCTTGTTTAAATGTCTCCATTAGGGAAGACTTCAGAAAGCATGACTTCAGGAGAAAGTATTTATGTCAGGGCCCCATGACAGACAATTAGGCTGACTTCGATTGGCACTATAGCTCGCGCGAACGGGAACCATCATTGGGAACCAGCGCTGTTCTGTCTATTGAATTCCTCCCCGTTCTGAGTCAGCCAATCAAAACTGTTGTTTACCTCGTCACTGATTGGTCCGCTGTTATCCGAGGAGTTCCGAATGACGTAATGGCTCAGATGGCCGAACCACACTTTTTCCGGTGGTTGGACTATAGCTCGCGCCATTGCTGTTTGATTGGAGCTATAGCTATGGAAATGACGTCAATAGCTCGCACTATTGGTGTTTGATTGGGGCGATGTTCTGAACGATGGCACGAGCTATTGCCAATCGAAGTCTGCCTTATTAATTCTCCTTCATCACACTAATCTATTTTGAAATAATTATGCTGCATACAACACAATGAATGTTCATAAAGATTAAATGCATACATTTTAGCTCAAAGTATCGAATCAAAAAGAGCAATGAATTTGATTGGCATAAATTGTATCATTTGGGAAAATATCTAACCCTTTCCCAAACAGTAAAGAATATGGTAGCCAGTAATTCAAAAGCGGCTTTAGATGACAAAATAAGTCTAAATTGTGTCAATATTAGAGAAAAGGAAATATTGAGGTGAAAGAAGAAAATGCTGATTATCAGCATTTTCTTCTTTTGCCTCAATGTTTTCCCAATCCTACTTTATCAGGAACGTCAAAACCAGGCCCTGGTTTATCAAAAAAATTAAGTACGTTCTCATGCTCAAATCTGAGCTTCGTGCTCAAATTGCACAAAATCCACGTGAACTTCAATCGAATACCCTTCAACATTGGAGAGTATTCCTTTGTAGTTGAGCAAGTTCTCTTGAGTATGTACTTAAGTTTTTTCGAGAAACCAGGGCCAGGTCTTGTTTGGGAAAGGGTTGACTTATCTATTTTGTAATTTCAGTTGGCTAAGATGTCAATATACATCAAGAATAAGACAGCCACGGACATCTTCTTTGGAATATTTCTGGTGGTCTGGGTTATTTCTCGACTGATTGTCTACCCTTATGTGTAAGTAATTTATTTTTTACAAAAAGTTCTGTAACTTAACCTTTCCCAAATGAGACCAGGCCCCGGTTTCTCGAAAAAAAAAACTTAAGTACATTCTCATGAGAATATGCTCAACTTCAAAGGAATACTCTCCAACAATGAAGGGTATTTGATTGAAGTTCATGTGGATTTCGTATTAATCAGCATCTTCTCCTTTTGCCTCAATCTTTTCCATACTGTATTGTACAAAAATAATATCTTTATAACCTCTTTCCCAAACAAGACCTGGTTTTGACGTCCCTAATTGAAAAGGCTTGGGAAAACATTGAGGCAAAAGGAGAAACTGCTTATTACCAGCATTTTCTCCTTTTGCCTCAATATTTTCTGTGTTACTTTGTACACAAATGCAATCTTTATCAACACCCATTTTGTCATTTCCAGCATCTTTCGAATTGGACTACCTTAATTTTTTGCCATTTGGGAAAGGGTTAACATCCATTTTGTTGTCTGCAGCAGCGTTTGAATTTGGACCACCCTAAAATTTTATTGTTTGGGAAAAGGTTAATTCTTTCCCAAACTGTTCCAGAATTTTGACATGTCACTGTATGTAAGAGATATATTTTCTTCTTCAGAGTGCTATATTGTACAACGTTTGAACCGTACACAGCTGGGTTGATGGATACAACTTTCTGGGCCCATCAGTTTTTCAACTTTTTCCTCTATCTTCTACAAATCCTACATTTTCTATGGACGTACATGATATTTAGGATTGTATACAGAAAACTAAAGAAGGGAAATGTAAGTCATCTTTATTATTATACCAGAGACACAGGTAAGAGGGAGTGAAACCATTGTAGATTTGTTATTTCAAGTCCAAACCCTATATTGTGGGTACTCATTTGAATCGTCTCGATGAGACAATTCCAATGAGTACCCACAATATAGGTTTGATGAACAATAAATAAAGTATTGCATTTTGAAATAATGAAATACTTTCACTCTCATATATCTGTAAGCTCTTTTATACATACAACTTTCTGGGCCCATCAGTTTTTCAACTTTTTCCTCTATCTTCTACAAATCCTACACTTTCTGTGGACCTACATGATATTAAGGATTGTGTACAGAAAACTCAAGAAGGGAAATGTAAGTCATCTTTATATGATACTAGAGTCACAGGTAAAGAAGGAGTGAAACCATTGTAGATTTGTTATTTCAAATCCAAACCTTATATTGTGGGTACTCATTTGAATCGTCTTGATGAGACAATTCTAATGACTACCCACAATATAGGGTTTGATGAACAATAAATGAAATAATGCATTTTGAAAAAACTTTCACTCTCATATATCTGTAAGCTCTTTTATACATACAACTTTCTGGGCTCATCAATTCTTCAACTTTTTCCTCTATCTTCTACAAATCCTACATTTTCTATGGACCTACATGATATTTAGGATTGTATACAGAAAACTAAAGAAGGGAAACGTACGTGATCTTTATAATTATACCAGAGACAAAGATAAAAGGGGGTGAAACCATTCTAAATTTGTTATTTCAAATCCAAACCCTATATTGTGGGTACTCATTTGAATCGTCTCAATGAGACAATTCCAATGAGTACCCACAATATAGGTTTGATGAACAATAAATAAAGTATTGCATTTTGAAATAATGAAATACTTTCACTCTCATATATCTGTAAGCTCTTTTATACATACAACTTTCTGGGCCCATCAGTTTTTCAACTTTTTCCTCTATCTTCTACAAATCCTACACTTTCTGTGGACCTACATGATATTTAGGATTGTGTACAGAAAACTCAAGAAGGGAAATGTAAGTCATCTTTATTATTATACCAGAGACAAAGATAAAAGGGGGTGAAACCATTCTAAATTTGTTATTTCAAATCCAAACCCTATATTGTGGGTACTCATTTGAATCGTCTCTGTGAGACGATTCCAATGAGTACCCACATTATAGGTTATTCATATGAAAAATTATTGCATTTTGAAAAATTTTCACTCTTTCTTATCTGTAGCTCTATTATACATACACATTTTAATTGATTCTGGGCTCATCAATTTTTCAACCTTTTCCTCTACCAATTACTAATCATTGATTTTTGCCTGAGTTATGCCCCCTTAAAACTTAGTCTCTGCGGTGGCGTATATTGTGACCATAGCACTCTTGTTGTTGAAAAGCAATGATATGGGAAAGTGTTTACTGATAATCTAAATTTCTTTTTGCAAGGTTGAAGATGTCAGAAGTGACTCAGAGGACTCTGGTGCTAATTCAGACGAGGAAAACGAAAACGACGAAATTGATGCAATAGATAATGTCAAGAAAAATGGAAAAACAGCAGGGGAAAATGGACGGACAGTTGAAAATGGACAGACGTTACAATCTCCTGTAGAAGGAATGAAAGTGAATGGAAATCATAATATGGTGCATAGTAATGGGGATTCATTGAAAACAAAAGAAATCGATGGTGACCAAAATGTATATGCAAATAACTATAGGAGAAATGCTTCACCTTCTAGAATCCCTCGTGCTAGGAAAACTTAGATGTAATCCCTTCTAAATTACAAAATTTAGGCTGACCAAAATTGCAAATAAAGAGCTATAAGCCTTTCCCAAATTTCAAAATTTAAGATTTTCCAAATAAACCTAGCCAGGTTTTGACGATTTTCATCAAAAGAGCTTTGGAAAGCATTGAGGGAATATACTGAAATCCCGAATATTTTCTTCTCTTCTCCCAAATGCGTTCTATAGTATAAATTCCATGCATATGAAAAGTAAACCTGCAACTCCTTTGATTTTGGTCTGGTCCACAATTTTATGATTTATGAAAAGATTAACCCTTTTCCAAACGGCAAAATTTTAAGGTAGTCCAATTTGAAAGCTGCTGCAGACGACAATATAAATGATCATATTAAATGCCAAAGTGTTTATGTTACAACCAAGAAAATATTAAGGCAAAAGGAGAAACTGATTGTTTTGAACAATGTCTTTTTTTGTCTTAATGTTTTCCAAAACCTTAGCTACTAGGGACGTCAAAAGCTGGTCTTGTTTGGGAAAGGGTTAACCCATTCCTATACGATGACTTTTGAAAACATTGTGGAAAATGAGAATTGCTTGTGACAAGCAATTTCTTCATTTCCCACATTTATCTCTAGCCTGAACGACCATGATTTTTTAAAATTTTATTCACTTGAAACTTCATGTCTGCAATATCTTGGACCAGTCTAAATTGTTGTTGTCTGGTAATGGGTTAAAAGAAAAGATAAAATTATGGCAAACATAAAAAAACTTAAATGGCATGTTTTTGATTAAGTTTTGACTATTACCCTTTTGACTATTACCCATGAATCCTTGTAAAATTTGAATTCAATGAATTTACATTTCAATAGTATTAATTGGATCTAGTCTTCCAAGTTATATTTTATAACTAGAGGTGCTTATTTCATGGGCAATGGTGTCTAGGGCGGATCTGGGATTTTTTATCTTTATTTGCTGAAAATAGATAATGAAGAAAAAAAGGGATCAAAGAGGGTTGAACCCCCACTGGATCCGCCAGAGTGCATAATGATATACAAATATGATATGACTGTCAGTGTGGTTGGTTTAATGATGACTACAAAAATTGGTCGGAGAGAACTAACGTCTGACTGGTCTGTCATCATTTGTTGGGTTTGGAAACCGTTTTGAGGGTCTAATCCTTTCGGTATCATAAATAAAAAGGGATCAAAGGTGGTGGGGAGGAGTGTGGTTGAACCCCCACTGGATCCGCCAGAGTGTATAATGATATACAAATATGATATGGCTGTCAGTGTGTTTGGTTTAATGATGACTATGAAAATGTGACACGTCACGCTAAAAGGGACCTTATCTGAACTCCAAAAATCCAAATTTTGACAATCTTGTCAGACCCAGCACAGGTCAACCAGATACTGTATGTGAAAAATGAACATGTCGTTAGATAGGGAAAACATTCCAGATTCAGACAACTAGATAAAAACTGAAAAGTATCGGCCCTAGTCTGGCTGCGCGGACTGCTCAGTCTGACTAGGGTCGATATTTTTCACATCTCATAATTATAAGGTCCCTTTTAGCGTGATGGGTCAAAAATAAGTCGGAGAGAACTAACGTCTGACTGGTGTGTCAGTATTTGTTGAGCTGGGAAACCCTTTTGAGGGCCTTTTCTTTTGAAAAAAATCTTTTATAATGTCATGTATTTGCATAATCATTATTTTATAACATATATTTTGGACCTGTCAATGCTAAAGGGACCTTTTGGGAAGTCTCTCAAACCAAAGTTTGAGAAATAAATCAGACTTAGCAGATGTCAACTAGATGGCTCATTCGGAAAATGAACATTAGGGAAAACAATTTAGTTCCATGAAATTACCTAAGAGTGAAAAGTTTTGACCATAGTCAGTCTGATTAGAGGCGATACTTTTCACATTTCCCAGAAGGTCCCTTTTAGCACATCTTCGCTAGCCAAGGTTGAACCCACCTACGTTTGTATTCACTCTTGGCGGATTTAGTCCGATTTTCTTGAAATCGCAAAGTGCCGCCTAGCGGTTGTTCTGCTGGTTGTTTACGTCCATTATTGATGACGTCATTAATGCGCATTGTCTTTCACGTCATACGTCATGCGGATTATGTAAAAGTTAGCTGCTTATTTGGTCGAATTGTCGAAAGTATAATAATTCGTCGATTAAAGTTGGGGAATTCCTGTCTATTGCAGTGAAATTCTTAGGAAAAATCGCTCATCTTCGCGTTTTTGAGTTGCAAATCCAATGCTTTTTCCTGCCCGTTGTCATGATTTGGTTACTCATAACAAATGTATCAGTCGACAATCTGATTCGTTCCAGCGAGACCTCGCTAGAACCAATGAAAACGCTTTCCAGGAGACCAAGAAAATTGGACTAAATACGCCAAGGGCAAATACAGAAACGACGTTACGTCGTAGATGTCACCCTTCAGTGGCGGATCCAGAGGGGGTTCGGGGGGTTCAAACGAACCACCCTCTGTAGCCAAATTATTTCATTTTCATGCAGAAATTCAGTCCTATTTGTGTAATACTAGGAAAACGAACCCCCCTATTTGTAGATTCGAACCCCCTTTACAGAAATCCTGGATCCGGGGCAGCCCTTGGCTTGCGAAGATGCTTTTAGCAGGACATGTCAATTTTTTTTTACATTCAGCAATATTCAATATTATGCATTTCTATTATTGTAGATACATACCGTAGATAGCTAGGACTATAAGCTAATTTTTGTGCCTTAATCTTTTCCCAAAGAATGACTGGTTTAGATGTTGCTAACCATGATTGCTTTTGAAAGAAATGAGAGAAAATAATTAAGATAATTCTGGTAATCAGCATCTTTTTCTTCTCTCACAAGGCTTTCCACATTACAATTTACGCAATATGATCATTTAGTAGAATGCAATTGTAGTAGTCTGTTAAATTTTTCATTTAAGATAAGTGTAATTTTGTTGTTTCGGTAAAGGTAATTTATGCCAATTTTCCTACAAAAAAATCTTATTATGACTGCTATATGATATTTTGTTACTTGTATCTTATTATTCACCATCATGCATTTCATTGACCCATTACTGAACTACAGAATTTTTTACTAGTCCAAATTCAAAGATGTAAATGCAGCCAACAGTATTTTTTTTTTATTTTTTTGGTCTTTTGGGGTAGGAAATATTGTGGGAAATGAAGAAATTGCTTGTCACAAGCAATTTCTTCATTTTTATGCTCCCCGAAGGGAGAGCATATAGTCGCCGCTTTGTCTGTCCGTCCGTCCGTCCTGTCCGTCCGTCATTCCGTCCGTCCGTCCGTCCGTCCGAAGTGATTTCTCCATAACCCTTGGGCCAAATGAATTGAAACTTACCATGTGAACTCCCTATGACAAAATGCCGATGTACTTTTCCCGGTTTTTGGATTTGAGGCCTCGTCATGGGAAAAGGGGACTTAAGGTAAAATATAGTTTTTCTCTAATTTCTCCTAGTCTAATGGTCAGAATTTGATGAAATTTCATATTTGAGTAGTAAATCAGATGCCCTTGACAATGAATTATGTGAAATTTGGTAATAAAAATTATGTCATGCAAAAAGGGGGCTTAACATTTGCTAGCTTTATTTTAGCTCTGCATGGCATACATTTATTGTGACATTATGCCTTATTCGGGGAGCATTGTCCGTCTCTGACGGCTCTTGTTTCACAATGTTTTCCAAAGCCATAATCTTGTAGGGAGTCAAAAAGAGTCATTGTGTTGTAATGGGTTAATTGTAGTTGATAATGTATGTAGTTTATGAATAGCCAATTCTCTTGCCTTATTAAATTTATATTATGTATACAAATGAATCTTTTAACTTTAAGATTAAGTTTAAAACCTATTACTACACAGTGACACTTTCTGACACCTGTCAAGAAACATGCTTGGTAAAATATTGTGGAAAATGAAGAAATTACTTGTGACAAGCAATTTCTTATTTTACCGCAATTAATGTGTTTTCTTCTCTGAAAGACGAAAAAATATTAGATTTTATGCACTTTGAATTGTTTTCTGCAGCAGCTTTCACATTAGAATAGTCTAAAATGAACTTATAAAATGATAATGGGTTAACCCTTTCCCAAACGACGAATTTTTGGGTGACCCACTTCAAAAACTGCCACAAATGACAAGATGAATGTAATTAAAGATAGGAATTGTGTAAAATATGGCATAGAAAATATTGAGACAAAAGGAGAAACTGCTGGTTATCAGCAGTTTCTTCTTTTGTTTCAATGTTTTCCCAATCCTATTCTATTAGAGACGTCAAAACCAGGGCTTGTTTGGGAGAGGGTTAATATTCGCAATATTTTGTGTAAGTCTCAATACTTGTATGTCAAAAATAATGTATTAGAAGCAACGGGCATAGATGGACAATGGCATAAGGATTTATATGAACACCCACAACAAAGATCTAAATTTTTCTACATGGTTTTATTCATCAAATTATTATTCAATTTCTGTTGATTAATCACCAGGGGCCCGTTTTACTAACGAACTTACGAACATTTTTAAAACAACAACAAATCTGATTGGCCGAATAATTACTGTTATCATTTCTCCTTCAATCAGATGTGTTGTTACAAGGTTTTTCCAAAAATCTATGTTAGTAAAACGCGGCCCTGACCCCTCTCAGGTAAACAATATTGACATAGCCCTTACGCAGGTAATCATGTTACACACTGACAGCAATGCAGAAAACCTTCGATAACTTTGTAATACATGTATAAGAAATTTGAAAATGGTTTGAAGCAGAGAAGGCGGAAATATGTCAAGGATTAGATGGATATAGATCTCTTAAGATTCAGCTGATAAAAAAGTTATTGATGGCAAATCAAAATTTTGCTTGGTCACCAACAACTTTTTCAATATCTGATTTTTAAGATTTATCACTAAATTTCTGGTGCTTTCACACCTCAGCTTCAAAATGAATTCAAATGGTCAAGGCTTAACATAGTTATCGAAGATTTCTGAAATTATGTTACATAATAATATTCCCCACTGTGGTTATAGAAGTAAAAGAAGTTAGGTAGTGATGGCTTATTATACCCCCCACCTACGAAGCAGAGGGGGGTATATTGGTTTCACCATGTCTGTCCGTCCGTCAGTCCGTCCATAGACTTTTTCGTTTCCGTGCTTTAACTCGAGAACTGTTTGACCTAGGATCATGAAACTTTACACAGTTGTTGCCCGTGACCCAAGGAGGTGCCCTATCATTTTGGGGTCACCAAGGTCAAAGGTCAAGGTCACAGTTGGACTTTGTTTAAAATCTGTTTCCATGCTCTATATCAAGAACCGGTTGACCTAGGATCATGAAACTTTACACAGTTGTTGCCCATGACCCAAGGAAGTGTCCTATTGTTTTTGGATCACGAAGGTCAAAGGTTAAGGTCACAGTTGGTCTTTATTTGAAATCTGTTTCCGTGCTCTGACTTAAAGCACTTTTTCAGTGACAAGGCGCTAGTAGGGGGTATTTGTCCGCTTTGCGACAGTTTTAGTTTTACCTCAGTTCTCAGAATAGGATTCTTATGCATTCCCATTGCAAAACAAAGGTCTATTATTGTCTTAAAATTTGTTTTTAACCTCATGCAAATAATGTTTTAGAAAAATTCAATTTTAAGATTCTAGTCAATTTTGGTTTCTCTTTGTACAAAAAAGTTTTATTCTGTTATTTCAACCTTATATTGTTGGTTCTCTTATTGGATATCTTACTTTTGGAATTAAAAGACCCTTCATGTCAGTTGTTTTTTTGAAAACTTGAGTTTAATTAACCCTTTCCCAAACAAGACCTGGTTTTGACGTCCCTAATAGGATCGAAAGGCTTGAGAAAACATTGAGCCAAAAGAAGAAACTGCTGGTTATCAGCAGTTTCTCCTTTTGCCTCAATATTTTCTTAGCTATATTGTACAAAAATCCTTTCTTTTTCAATGTCCGTTTTGTCGTCTGCAGCAACTTTCAAATTGGACCATCCTAAATTTTTGCCGTTTGGAAAAGGGTTAAAATTTCTAGTCAAATCTTGGTTTTCTATTGTACAAAAAATGTTGTTCATTGTTATTTCATGTTTTCGTCTTTTTTACACTTAATGAACTGCTTTATTTTAGAATTTTTTTAAAAAAAAATAGAGTTATCGCTTTTAGATAGTTCATATCTTATCCATAGAATATTGATATGCAATAAATTTGTTCAACTTAATAAATAAAGTTGTAATTATCATTTTATCCTTTCCAAAATATCACAATATCTAACCTATTTCCTACAAGACTTGGTTTTGTTACTAAGTAGAGATGGCTTGTGAAAACATGAGGCAAAAGAAAAGAATGCTGATAATCATCATTTCTCTTCTTTTGCCTCAATATTATCTATGCTATATTCTCGCTAATCCTATATCTATGCCCTGTATTGGCATATTGTTTTACCATTGTCTGTCTGTCTATTCCATCAATCCATTTGTCTGTCTGTCTGCCTGTCCAAACCTTAATGTGAAAACATTAGTGTTTCACAAAGACATCTAATGTTTTCAATATCCATTTTGTCATCTGCTTTAGCTTTCAAATTTGAACAGTCCATACTTTTGTTGCTTGGAAAAGGGTTTAAACGGCAAAAAATTAAGGTAGAACAATTCGAAAGCTGCTGGAAATGACAAAATGGATGTTGATAAAGATTGGATTTGTGAACAAAGTAACACAGAAAATATTGAGGCAAAAGGAGAAACTGCTGGTAATAAACTGAAAAGCAACATAGAATTATTGAGAGAACATTTCGTAACAACAAAATTTTAAATCATTCCGTTTCAAAAGAAGTTGCAAACAACAAAATAATTGACATCAATGGAAGAAAAGGAGCATGTCATAGAAGCATGTTAGATTTTTCTATCAAGGATGTCAAAACAAAGTGTTGTCTGGGAAAGAGTTAATCCAAAATTACTTATTTCTAGCAGTCTTTCCTCACTGGTGCTGAACTCGGCCAAAGCGAGGGACGTCGATCAATGTATTCCGCCGGTGTTGTTATAAAATATCGTATTGTTGGACAACATTAAACAGATACTGATTAATTTTCGTGCGCAAAGTCCGTTAGTTGAGTGTCTTAACAAAACATTGTCGAAGTGGGGTCATTACATATGCAGATGTACCGGGTTAATCTTGCTGAACAATAACTACAGCTTTATCGAAGCCGTAGTTATGAGATTTTATAACAACACCGACAGTTTGTCAATACAAAACGGTAAACCCAGTCTGTTTTTAGAACAAGTTCATTGTCATTAGAAAAAACATCTATAAACTCACATTTAAACGCAAAATATCTATACCTTGTTGTAGCGAAAATTGTTTTAGTTCACCACCAGTGTTCCTGGAGACAGCAAAGCAAGTGTTATTTGGAAATTTGTGAGGGCTTACCCATTTGTAGGCTATACCTATACTATGTAAATGTGCATTTTCCATGGTCGAAAGGTAGTCTGATGGCCTTGCAACCAAGAGGGTCTTAGTTTGATCCTCAGTAGCATAGGTAGCTCTTACACATCATTGGCCAGGGCACCTTATTTGGTACTTGGCATGTCAGTACTCAGACATAGGAAGCAACTTGATATTGGGTGGGCTAAAGCCTGAGTGTCTAAATAGGGGGGGGGGGGGGTAAATAGGATTTTCCCTTTATTAATTTCAGTGTGAAATTGGAAAAATTTGGCATTTTTGCCCAACTTTTAGGGATGTCCCCTCTTTTTTTCTAAAATTGTATCATTGTTTTCTGTGCTATATTGTTCACAAATTGAACCTTTGATAAAATTCATATTCGTCTGCAGTAACTTTCAGGTTGGAACACCCAACAATTTTGTGGTTTTTGAGAGGGTTTAGTTACAGATCTACTTAATTCAACCAGCATAAGAAAACATTTAACCCTTTCCCAAACAAGACCTGCTTTTGACGTCCCTAGTAGAAAAGGCTTGGGAAAACATTGAGACAAAAGAAGAAACTGCTGATAACCAGCAGTTTCTCCTTTTGTCTCAATATTTTCTGTGCTAAATTTTACACAAATCCTACCTTTATCAACTTCAATTTTTACGTCTAAAGTGGATTTTCAATTGAAAAAGTCAAAATTTTGCCGTTTGGGAAAGGGTTAAGCAAAAGGAAAACCAATAGCCTAGATCTACTTATAAAATTAATATAAAAAGAACAGCATTTATTATTTTCCCTCAATATTTTCTGTGCAATTTATTACACAAGCACATTTTCTTCTTTTCAACTCAATGATTTTATAGTCTGCAACTCCTTTATGAATCGGAACAATCTGAAATCTGGTCGATTGTAAAAAATGAAAATTGATATCGATGGAATCCACCCTCCAAGCCTCTGGCAAAAGAAGCCTCATAATAGCATTTCCAGTTATGAAGGCGCTCTGAGGTGAGTTACTTTCGTTTTCTCTTTGACAAAGACGCATTTAATAAAGAAGAAAGAAAGAAGAAATAATTTGTACAATTTTACATTAAGTCGATGCAAAAATTTCTTCAAGTTCAATTACAATTTGATTCATGGAACATGGTAATACAAGTTTAAGAGAAAATCAGTCACTTCGCACCCTAACCATTTCGTACACAATAAACAGATAAACTGACAAAATATCAGACTTCCCGAAACTCAACACCCTTCTGTTAGACATTTGGTCTGACTGGACAGAATTTTCTGTCAGACCTCAGGTCAATCAGTCAGACCAAAGATTTTTCGTGATTTTTTTTTTTGGGGGGGGGGGGGGGGGAGAATTAAAGTCTTTAACCTTATAATATCATCCTATTAATAGATAATATTTAAAATTAGACTGTTCCATAATTTGAAATTGTGGAGTAAAGCAGGTCTAGGTTCTAAATCCTACTTTCAGTTTCACAATTTCCCAATTCTAGCTTGGAAAGCTACATAGATCTAATTGAAAAAGGATAAATTATTGTTTTATAAAACCCACCCATAACATCCATTTTCATGTTAGCTTAGCTATCAAACATATAGAATTGCATCTTTCCTTCAGAGTGAAATCTGTTAAATTTGGACCAGTAAAAACAAATCAACTGTAAATATATTGTGAGAACAAAAAGAAAGAACAGTTACTGTTGTATAATATTAGTAAAGGGTAAAAAAGGTTAAACAATGCAAAGGCGCTGAACCGTTACGTAACCCTGTGAGACTGAGAAAATCAATAATGCCAGTTTGTAAAACAGCCTTATCTACATAGCAAATATAATTACGTTAGAGGGTTTTAACATCGACATTGTAAAGTCTGATTGTTATGCTGAAAGATTACACAGGTCGCGTGTTTTATGATGTCTGCCTGGAAGGTTTTAATTGATATAAGTACAAACAATTAGCAGTTGCTAATTATCGGATTTTTGTTAAAAGTAAGATATGTTTTACTCTTCTCTTCATAAGGTCCCAAATTTTGGCTTTTTCCACAGCGATTTTCCAGGCTTCTTGATCAAGAACTTGTTGAACAAGTTAGGCGAAATCTTTGGAATTAAGTGATTATTTTGCATATTTCGCTCGCTTTGGTGAGCCTTGAATTACAAGAAATGTAGAAGTACAATTTAGACTGCATACTGTGCTATAAATACGCTTGATATTAGTGAAGGGAAAACACATCTGCATTTATAACCATGTGAAACTTATCATATTTGGAGGAAATTTATGGGCCTACGAATTACGATTTTCAATCGGACCTTGTTCTTTGTATTTTATGCCGGACATTTTGGGCCGACGAGGTAAGAAATTCAATCAGACCTAGCCAATTTTTGCCGGTCAGGTCCGTAGGTCCGACGGAGTTTCGGGAAGTCTGAAATATGATATTGCATATTATAAGATTAATGTTTCTAAATCAGGATATTGGTAACTGTATTTTTCCCCAAAATTACAATACAATGATATGGAAGACTGACAATGAGAACAAGAATGAAAATACTTTTACACACTCTGAACCAGACAGGTCATGTAAACTTAAAGTATGTTTTTCAAATATTGATACATTAACAAATAAAGTTCCAGAATTAGAGGCAACATTGGCTACTATTAAACCGGATATTGTGGGATTGTGCGAGGTTTTTCCCAAGAGCTCATATGACAAGTATGGTGTAAAGGACATTATTTTTCAAGACTATGACGTTTTTTACCCAAAAACTGACGGGGATAGAGGTGTGTTGTTGCTAGTTAACAAAAAACTCAAAGCTTTAAAAGTTGAAACTTTTGATCACATTAATTTTGAAGAGAATGTTTGGTGTGAAATAAAGTTACAGGGAAACTCTGACAAGATTCTTATCGGGATGGTGTATAGGAGTCCAAATTCCAGTATTGCAAACAATAATAAGTTATTAGAACTCATAAATAGTTCAGTGCAAAAAAATTACAGTGATTATATAATAATGGGTGACTTCAATTACAAAGACATTGTATGGCAACATTTAGATTGTAAATCCTCAAATAACAATGCAAGGGCGTTTCTAGACTGCACATTGAGTAATTTTTTGCATCAACACATTGATGAGCCTACTAGATTTCGTGACGGTCAGGAACCTAGTTGCCTGGATTTACTGTTCACCAAGGATGAAAATGTGATAGAGGAAACTTCTGTAAATGTCGGACCTCCCATTGGAAATAGTGACCATTCCTTTATTTCATATGATTATCTGTGTTACTCATCATCAAAGCAACAGCAAAATCCAAATCAGTTTCAATACTACAAAGGAGATTATGCCAAACTAAGAGAAGAACTAAGTGCCATTAACTGGGAAACTTTATTACACAACAAATGTGTTGAGGAAATGTGGTCTTTATTCATAAATGCTCTTCAGAATTGTGTGGAAAAATGTATTCCTAAAAAGTCATACACAGAGGAAAAAGTTAATAGTCCGCCTTGGTTCAACAAAGAATGTAAACTGGCTGCAAAAGAAAAAAGCAAAAAGTGGAAGAAATACAAATACTCTCGCTCCCCTGCAGAGTATGCCAATTATGTTACTGCCAGAAATAACTGCACAAGTACAAAGAAACAAGCAAAACGTTCATATGAAAGGAAAATAGTGCATGAAATAAAAGACAATAGCAAGTCCTTCTGGAAATATGTTAACTCTAAACGTAAATCACGTGATACTATTGGGGACCTGAAGAAACCGAATGGATCAGTAGCGAGGGACAATATGGAAAAGGCGGAAGCGCTTAATAGCTTTTTCAGCAGTGTTTTTGTCCAAACAGACGATCTTGGGGAATCTGTGCCGGATAATGTGAATCAAGTACTTGACGAAATAATAATAACCCCAGAAGATGTTTTAAAGCAGTTAAGAAAGCTTAAGCCAGACAAATCTCCTGGACCTGACACTGTTCATCCTAAAGTGCTTTTGGAGGCAAAAAATGAACTATGTCTTCCCCTGTATCAAATCTTCAAACAAACTCTTTCTGAAGGCAATATTCCCGAAGACTGGAAAAGAGCCATAGTTTCACCTATTTTCAAAAAAGGAGACAAGTCATTACCATCCAACTATAGACCAATTAGTTTAACATCGGTTGTATGCAAAATGTGTGAATCCATAATTAGAGACAAACTTATGACATTTCTACTGAAAAATAATCTATTATCGGACTCCCAGTACGGTTTTCGTCCTGGTAGATCATGCACTTCCCAGCTTCTTGAAATACTGGATGAATGGACAAAGCATGTTGACAATGGACTTCCAATAGATGTTATCTACTTAGACTTCAGTAAAGCATTTGATAGTGTACCTCACGAACGTTTACTACATAAGCTTCACCATCTAGGTATTAGAGGACTTGTTTGGAAATGGATCAAAAGTTTTCTTACCAACAGAAAACAGAAAGTGCGTATTGGATCAGAAACATCATCATGGACTGACGTTCTAAGCGGTGTACCCCAGGGTAGTGTTCTTGGGCCGGTATTATTCTTGTGCTTCATAAACGATTTACCAACAGTGACAACAAATACTGTTAAGATTTTTGCGGACGACAGTAAAGTATACTCGACAGTAAAGAATGTAGAGGACAGTGACAGTTTGCAGGATGATCTTGATAATTTATGTAACTGGAGCGAGAAGTGGAAACTCTCCTTTAATGCATCCAAGTGTAAAGTTCTGCACATAGGTCGGAATAATGAACACATTAGATACTCTATGAAGGACAGTACCGGAGAATATACAGCCATTGAAAATGTTGCTTGTGAAAGGGATCTTGGGATAATCTTCGACGAAAGTTTAACATTTGATTCGCATATAACCAATATTGTGAGTAAGGCACAGAGAAATCTTGGCGTGATTCACCGATCATTTGAATACCTGGACAAACCTATGCTTTTGATACTGTATAATATGGCGTACCAAATGGGTCAAAAGTCTTCTTTTAGCGTGCACCCATAAAATATACGCGTCGACGCGTAAATTTATGCGTCGACGCATAAAATATACGCGTCGACGCGTATATTTAGGCCATCAGCCAATCAAATTACGCGACCAGTTACGAAATTTATGCGAGCAGTCGAAATCTTTCTGGCCCAAATGAATCAGCCAATGGGAGAGCCTGTTACAATCGTTGTAATTACCATATTTGGCAAACTCTGTGCGGGACAGTTATCTCCTAAGTAACATGTCCATAAAACAATTTCCCAACAAGACTTGTTTTGACGCCCTCGAAGAATATAGAGTCAAAATTAAACATCGAAGGAAAAGAAGAAGTTATGATTATCATCAATTTCTCTTGTTCCTTCAATATAAGCTTGATCTACTTGTTTAACCCCTTTTCGCCGTCTGCTTCAGTCTCTAAATAAGAATAAACCATTTATTTGCCGGCTAAGAAAGGTTAAAACATTAAAACTGCGTTGTTTGTTCTTTATTTTGGCATTTTATCTATCAGCTGCGTCTTCAAGTCTAATATCTTTCCAGACTACATCATGGCTCTCAAAACAATAACCATGACGCCGCATCAACAATTGGTCATTGCGATGTAATTTTAACTATATCTACATCAGCAAAAATATTATAACATAGAACTCTTTCCTTTACATTTTAATAACAAGCCTTGTATGCGTTTCAAAGAGTTGGGTATGTATTCTGGACGAAAAGTAATGGGTTTTCGTGTTTGGCATTGAAGAAATGTTTCAACTCTCTTCTCCTTTTTTCTATTTTGTCTGAGTGAACTAAGTGCTCTAATATACAGTGTACAATTTAAGAAACGTTTATGCTTTTATACCTAAGACTTAGAGTCTCTGATCTGAGCAAAAAAAGGATTCCGAAGTTTAAAAACGGTGTTAAGTTTTTTTCCTTTTCCACAATGTTTTTTTTTTTTATTGTTTGATTTCTATCTATTTTCTAAGAGAGATATAGATCTAGATTTTTTGAAGCGGTACGAGGGTCCATCAATAATTTCGCGAACTAATCTTATGTCAGAACAAAGTAACATCCCTACAATGCATTCATTCCACCGCTTGACCCACGCCTGTGGCACATGCTGCAGCCCGTCACGTGACATGTCCCGCAAACATTTGTAAATGTCACATCCCAACTCTTCTTTTACTCATTATTTTCACCCCTTGAGTTATTTCTAAGGTTAGGAAATAATAAGAAGTCGCAAATTGCATAATCTGTGCGTTGCGGAGATTTTGGTATTATTTCTATAACCAGTTTCACAATACCAGCCTATTTAAAGCGTTAGCTATGGCGCGACTCGCTGTTATAACGCGGCAGAATTCCCAAACTTATCTTTTTTGCACGCTGTCCCATTTAAGCCGGTGGCAGATCAGTTTTGATTACTGCTGCAAATTTATATAAGTACTTTCTTGACTTTATATAGACATAAATAGCTCAGTGTGATTCCGCGGCTATCGATGAAAATTATGACATTTGTCACACCGGCACATCTGGAAATCAATGTTTTTTGGGGGGTGAGAATGAAAAATAATGCTTCCAAATTGAGATTTCCGACTCAAAATCATGTCATGTCACATGTATTTATTTGATTCTCAAAGTTGCGGCGGTCTTCCTTATATCTTTGGTACTTTTTACGACACCTTTTGACCCCCTGCCCCATTCGGCCAGGAAGCGGCAGGCGAGGTACCCGTCTTGCCAATGCATGGTGCATTCCGAGATTACTGGTCATACATACTGCCCTTAGCTGTATCATACAAATCATCAAAGTGTCTTACCACTATTTCAACACCTAATGTTCATTTTTCAAGAACAAATTCTAGGATTTTAGCAGATTTCTTCTCAGCTTTATAGTCTCCGATCTGCTAGTAATATCACTCATTTTCTCTTATCTCTCTTCCGTTTCTGAAGTGTCGTATCCTCTTTCAAATAACGTTATTTGATACACATATATGTGTCTTTACAATTCATGTAGAATTTCATTGATGTCCGGTCAGGAAAGATTGAGAAATACATAACACTTTATCATAAGGAGTTCCTAAAAAATGCAAGATGACTAAAAAATGCAAGATGACGTCATTTTTTAACTAATTAATGCTTTTGACATGACGTCATTATTCTGCCATGACGTCATATTGTTTTGACGTCATTGTTTTCTAATAAGATGAGCCGGTTAGAAAATGAATGAGCTTTGAGCATACCATTTTTCGTGAAAATATGTCAACGGGTAATTGAATAGTAAGTTTAGTTCGAGCAATTATTGATGGGCCCTTGTATTGTCTAAGTAACTGCCTTGATTCAGGATTTCTGTGAAGGAGTTTCATTTCTATGAAAAGGGGGGGGGGGGGGGGGTCATTTTACACATATACACATATTGCACAAACTCCAGATTTGCCAATGACAGTAGAATGTGTTTAACCCTTTCCCACACAAAACCTGGTTTTGACGTACCTAATAAAAAAGGCTTGGGAAAACATTGAAACAAAAGAAGAAACTGCTGATAACCTGTGCCATATTTTACACAAATTCTATCTGATAACATCTATTTTGTCATTTGTGGCAGTTTTTGAAGTGGATCACCCTAAAATTTTGTCGTTTGGGAAAGGGTTAATTTCATTCCAAGTCAATTTTATAGTAGGATTCATCCTTTTCTCTTTTCAGGCATGGTAAACGAAAGGACTAGAAACTTGTCTGGGACAGTCCCATATAGATAGCTAAACGCTCAGACAGATAGATTTGACTACAATTGTCAAACTGTGTCTGTACGATATTCACCATAAATCCGGTTAGATCTGAACAATGAATGGGGTTGTCAGAATAGCTTTTCATGTGAAAAGAATAGAAACTGACGGTGAACGGATTAAACTGTAATTTGCCGAAAAAGGAATTTCATGACAATTTTATCATCAAGAAGACAAATGCATCTCATTTAGGATGTGTAAATGAGACATCGATCAAGTATACGGAACCTGCTACCCACATCTAATACTGAAAGGTGCATATATGTCAATACCCAAGAACTTTACACAACTTTGCGCCCAAGCATTCATCATTTCACGCTTATTGATGTATAATACTGCCCATCCTATAGATTTACTGTGACTAACAACAAGTTGATGGACAATTTACACAGGGTCCAATGCTATATAGACAACATTACCTACAAGGTGACATCGAATCCAAGAACTATTAAATGTTACATTCGGCAACAATGGATAAAAGAGTGTCTATATATGGAGTTCCTCACACAGGAAAAGGTGGCTTCCAGAAAGACTTACAAATAGGTGACATTATGCTTGTCATCTCACTAGAATCTGAGCAATGACAGTGGCCTTTAGTTGTGTACTCTGACATAAATAATACATTGTAATACTGAATGGAATAAGAACAATGAATCTGATGTTTGTCACTTTGAAAGGTTTTAGTTTAGAAGCATTTAATTTTCAAAAAAAAAAAAAATCTGAATATGAGGACATTTTGCTAAAAATAAGATTTTAATGGGGCATGAGTTATTTACGATAGGAGTTAAAAGGGGTCCAATGCATTATGAGTTACTGCAAATCCAAATCCTATGTTGTTAGTACTCATTTGAATCACATCGGTAAGGCTATTCAACATAGTAACATGGACATGATGTGTGCTAAAGTAAAGAATAGACTTAACCCATTACCACAAATCAATGCTTTCTGACACTCTGCAAGAGATAGGCGTTGGAAAAAACTGTGGAAAAAGAAGAAATTGCTTGTGATAAGCAATTTCTACATTTTCCACTATGTTTTCTACACAAACAGACAAAAAATGTAAAATTTCATTCACTTTGAAATGTTGTCTGCAACATCTTTGAATTTGGACAAAATTTTGCAGTTAGGTAATGGGTTAATACTGTTTTTAGCTCACCTGAGCTCGAAAGTGCTCAAGGTGAGCTATTTTTGATACCGCTGTGTCCGTCGTCTGTTGTGAGTCGTCCGTCAAACTTTGCCATGTGTGTACTCTAGAGGCCACAGTTTTTGTCCAATCAACCTTAAATTTTGTCAAAATGATTGTCTAAATAAAATCTCGGACAAGTTCGAAATTGGGTCATCTGGGGTCAAAAACTAGGTCACGGGTCAAATCTTAGAAATACCTCGTGTGCACTCTTGAGGCCACATTTTTAGCCCAATCAACCTGAAATTTTGTCAAAATGATTGTCTTAATAAAATCTCGGACAAGATCCGAATTGGGTAATCTGGGGTCAAAACTAGGTCATGGGGTCAAATTTAGAAAAACCTTGTGTGCACTCTTGAGGCCACATTTTTTGCCCAATCAACTTGAAAATTGGTCAGAATTGTTGTCTTGATGAAATCTCGGACAAGTCTGAAATTGGGTCATCTTGGGTCAAAAACTAGGTCACAGAGTCAAATCTTATTAAAACCTTGTGTGCACTCAAGAGGCCACATTTTTTGCCCAATCAACCTGAAATTTTGTCGAAAGATTGTCTAGATAAAATCTCGGACAAGTTCCAAATTGGGTCATCTTGGGTCAAAAACTAGGTTATGGGGTCAAATCTTAGAAATACCTTGTGTGCACTTGTGGGGCCACATTTTAGCCCAATCAACCTGAAAATTGGCTAGAATGATTATTTTGATGAAATCTCATAGAATTTTGAAATTGGTTCAGCTGGGGTTTAAAACTAGGTCACAAGGTCAAATCTAAGAAAAAACATTGTGTGCACTCTAGAGGCCACATTTTTTTGCTCAATCAACCTGAAAATTGGCCAGAATTATTGTTTTGACAAAATCTCGGAGAAGTATGAAATTTGGTCATCTAGGGTCAAAAACTAGGAGAAAGGGCCAAATCTTAGAAAATTATTGTGTGCATTCTTATAGGCCACTTTTTTGCCCAATCAACCTTGAAATTGGTCAGAATTGTTGTTTTGGTATAAATTGTGCACAGAACTTGATGATGAAGACAATGATAAGAAATTACATACAAGCCAGGACCTGGAATAAGGTCCTTTATGGCATCTTGGAACAACAAGATTCCAGATCAGCATGATGTGCTTATGCACAGTCTGATCAGGACCCATGTTGTTCTCTAAAACCTCCTTCATGACCCATAGAAACTTTAAGATAGCAGCATGGATCCTTATAAGACTGTTTTTAACCCTTTCCCAAACAGGCATGTGATACTCATACTCAAAAACCTTTCACATTTGACCATGACCTTGAATATTGCAACCTTGACCTTGGTTTTTGACCTACTTTTAAAAAGACTGAAACCAGGCATATATATCATGTCCTTTTACACCTACAGCCTTGATATTTCACACGTGGACACCTCCAACCAAGACCTTTCACATTTGGCCTACTTTTAAAAACTTTAACCTGGCCTATGTTTCATTTTACTTTTACATATACAGCTTTGATATTTCACACATAGACACCTACCAAGACCTTTCATATTTGACCATGACCTTGGACCTTGTTAACTTGACCTTGGACTTTGACCTACATCAAATGTAGGCCCTTGAGGGGGCATATATGTTTTACAAACATCTCATGTTTACATACTGATTTTGGTCAAGTTTCTCTGTTTACAAATATAGTAATATCATTCTAAAAAAAACATTTCTTATTTATTATGCCCCCGATAGGGAGGCATCATAAATTTGACTTGTCCGTCCGTCCGTCCGTCTGTCCGTCCGTCTGTCCATCCGTCTGTCTGTCCGTCATTCCGTCCAAAAACTTTAACATTGGCCATAACTTCCTTATTACTTAACATATTCGCTTCATACTTTACCACAACATTCCTTGGTACATCACCTTTCTGTAGGCACATACTTTGGTGACCTTGACCCCTGGATGACCTTGACCTTGAACATAGATTGGCCATAATTTAAAATCAAAGCGGTGTCGGGGGCATTGTCATCTTACAGTGACAGCTCTTGTATTGTCATTAATTTTTTTAATAAACTGGAAACAGGGTAAATACTCTTCATTACATATGTGACTCGTCGCGCTAAAAGGGACCTTATCAGGTGTGTGAAAAATATCAACCCTAGTCAGTCTGCGCAGTCCGCGCAGCCAGACTAGGGCCGACACTTTTCACTTTTATGTATTTTTCTAAACCCGGAATGTTTTCCCTATCTTACTATATGTTCATCTTTCGCATACGGGATCTGATTGACCTGTGATGAGGCTGACAAATTTGTCAAAATGTTGATTTGGGGTATTCAGATAAGGTCCCTTTTAGCGTGACGGGTCACATATATACAAGTATGTATCTGTTTGCTTTATAGCTAGCCGGGACCTTAGGTCAGGAAAGCTTATGTCACAGACCTAGTGTCGGTGTTGCACCAAATCTTCCAAAAAAAAACTTTTACCTGGCTCTGGTTTCTCGAAAAAAGTTAAGTACGTTCTCATGCTCAAATCTGAGCACCGTGCTCAAATCGCACGAAATCCACGTGAACTTCAATCGAATACCCTTCAACGTTGGATATCATCCCTTTGAAGTTGAGCATGTTCTCATGAGAATATACTTAAGTTTTTTTCAAGAAACCGGGGCCTGGTCTATATCTCAGGCAATATATGAGATACAGCTAGGATATTTCACACATTGTAATTGCCTGCCCAGTCCTTTCATATGGGACCATGATCTTTGACCTAGTGACCTTGACCATTGAGTTGACATTAACCTGATCTATAACTTAGGATGTATTAGAGATGGAGCCTTCATATATCACAAACACATCCTGCCATGAGCTTTAATTTCAGACCATATCCTTTGACCCTGACCAGCTTTTCACCATTGCTGGAAATGAAGGAAATGTTGTTTCTATGCTCTTTGTAAGGTGTATAATTTCTAAGTTACAGAGTAGCATTGATATTGTTGTCTGCAACAGCTTTTTATATATATAGACTTGTTAGTCCCCAACCGGTCACCGGTTGGGAGACTATAGGTTTGCTCGATTCTGTCCGTCTGTCACACTTTTGTCCAGGCCATATCTCCTAAACCATAAGTGCTAGCAACTTTAAACTTTGTATACGGATAGATCTCATTGAGGAAAAGTGTCATGTTCAAGAACCATTACTCTGCCACACCCTTTTTTGAGGTTTTACCCTTTGTTGTTTTTTACCCTTACATTTTTGTCTGGGCCATATCTTCTTAATCATATATGGTAGCAACTTCAAACTTTGTACACTGATAGATCTCATTGAGAAGTGTCATGTTTAAAAAACGTTACTCTGCCACGCCCACTTTTTATTATATGCCACCGGAAGCGGTCGTGTATTGGCAACATCTTATAAGTCTGTCTGTCTGTCTGTCCGTTCGTATGTACGTACGTTCACTTTGCTTGTGAGCGCAACTCCTCCTAAGTTTATGGCTGGATCTTTTTGAAACTTGGTCAATGTTATCACCTCAATTGGTAGATTTGCATGAGGGATGGATTTTATAGTTCATTGATTTTTGCCTGAGTTATGCCCCCTTAAAACTTAGTCTCTGGGGCGGTGTATATTGTGACCATGGCATTCTTGTTGAGTTATTGCCCTTTGTTGTTTTTACCCTTACATTTTTGTCTGGGCCATACCTTCTAAACCATATACAACATGTGCTAGGAACTTTAAATTTTGTACACTGATAGATCTCATTGAGGAGAAATGTCATGTTTAAGAACAATTACTCTGCCATGCCCACTTTTCGAGTTATTGCCCTGTCAAGTGTTATGAATATCAAAATCATTTTACCCTTTTCCAAATAAGACCTGAGCCGCGTTCTTTAGAGCGAGATTTCTTGAGATTTCTTAAGATGTTTTAGGATAAAGCGCTCTTTTGAGCAAGATTTTTAAGACAATCATTGGGAGCCGCCATAGCTCTATACTTCTTTCGGAATACCTCGGTAAATTCTGTAGAATCTATATGGGAGAGAATTGACCAACTTATTCCGAATACTCCATCATTCATAAACCGCAGGGTTCTGAATGCTCCATACTTCATACAAATGATGTCATCATGATGTCATTTGTATGAAGTATGGAACATTCGGAATCCCTCGGTCAGAATCTATGTCTTAAAAATGCTTTATCGAAAACATCTTTTAAAAAGAAATCTTAAAAAATCTAGCTCTAAAGAACGCGCCTCTAGTTTTGATGTTGCTAACAGAAAAAGGTTAAGAAAACATTGAGCCAAAAGAAGAAAATGCTGATAATCAGGGTAAACAAAGAGTTTTATGCGCCATTGGCATTTATCGGGTGAAATTGAAATCATCTTGCAACCAAAAGTGTGGAAATTTTCCTCTTCGTAAACTTATATCGGTAAGATCGGATAACATCAATCGTTTACGACATCGCCACACGGTTCTGACATTGCCAGACATGGCGAAAAGCCAAAAATCTTTGTCAGACATTCGGTCTGACAGTACCGAATAATCTGTCAGACCGAATTAAATTTTGTCAGACAGAACTCTCATTCACTATCTTGACAGATCAAAAGGAGTGTCAGACATTTGGACTGACAGTAGCAAAAATTGTCAGACAAAGGGAAATTTTATCAGATATGTCTGATTGTCTGACGGTTTTCGCCATGTCTGATTGCATGAATCTCAAAATGACCACATTACGGGTTTTCTACCTTAACCGGCAGGTTAACTGCTGTAAACTTGAAGTGAATTAATTATTGCAATGTGATGTGTTTTTGGAAATATTTAAATGCCATATTTCACCAAAACTTTGATCAGTCAATTTCATAACAAACATTTACTAATTTATTTGACAACACAACTAGATCTAGATAAGATTTTAGACAACATTGCAGGAAAAGAAGAAAATGCTGAATATCTTTTTTAAGGTTTTCTATACTATAATGTGTAAATTCACTACCAGAGCTGCAGGGAAGGATTGATTTTTTAGTCTGCAACATATTTCAAGTTGGACTTTTCTAAAAGCAAGGAGCTGCTAAAAGTAAAAAATTGTTGTCTGGTAAAGGGTTAGAAAAAAGACATTGAATTGTCAGGACTCATATTGATAGAATTTGGATTTAACCCCGCATTTTACAATTTTATGCTCTTTGTTTAGAATTGCGATCACTACAATGGTAGAGCCAATATTGCAAAACGAAATGGTAAATATTTGTCACGAAATTATCAGGGTACGAATTATGAACATCTGTAACGGAAATAAAAAATAAATCGGGTGTCGATCGAGATCGTCCTGTTTTAACTATGTAAATAAAATACATATGATAGAATAAGTAGAAAAATATCGAACATAACTTTTCTCTCTTTTTTATTTGTTATTTTTTTGTACTTTTTCTACATAACGACAGCGAGAAAATGCTGGATAGTACGACGTTTCTGATTGGATGAAAGGAATATACAGGTGCTCGCCAGGTGCTCGCGTAAATTTATGCGTCGACGCATATATTTACGCGTCGACGCATATATTTACGCGTGCAGTCATAAAATTTATGCGTGCACGCGTAAAATTTATGCGTCGACGCGTAAATTTACGCGTCGACGCATAAATTTTATGAGTGCACGCTAAAATAGGACTTTTGACCCATTCGGTACGGCATAGTATAAGTCAATTGTTAGACCAGTTCTCGAGTATGGATCAAGTGTTTGGTCACCTTATTTGAAGAAAGACATAAAAAGGTTAGAAGATGTTCAGCGCAGAGCTACACGTCTTGTACCAGAGCTTAAACACTTAACATATGAAGAAAGACTACGTCAGTTAGGTATTCCAACCCTAGAATATAGACGGGATAGGTGCGACATGCCGCAAATCTTCAAAGGGGTCCACGGTTACGACGATTTTAAATGGGACAAGTTATTTACATTAGCCTCATCTGACCTACGTGGACATCATCTCAAATTCATTAAATCAAAATGTGGTACCAATCAACGTCTCAATACGTTTACACAAAGATCAATAGACTTATGGAATAATCTATCCGAAGAAAGTGTTTCATCGACATCAGTGAACATGTTTAAGTCGCGGCTAAACTGTGAAGATTGGAATGTAAATAAATTTAAGCCATCATATTAGCGCAACCATAGAACAACGCACAGAGACTAAAGAAGATTAGAGGGGCCATTATGGATTAACATCCAAATTTACGGCCCGAAGATAAAGGTATAAAGGTATAAAGGTACATATTATTATTATTAGCCTAATTAGCAGATTAGGGGCCCGCAGATTAGTCAACATTTTCTTCACTTCTCAGACTCACATATTTTTTCTCCAAAATTTTGTCACTGTTCTTCTTCTTCAGACGTTCCTTTGAACGCATTCATTTCACATCAATTGGGAAGCAAGTTTCTTCAACTTATTTTAAACCCTCTCGATTGAGCTTCCTGGAAATCCACCAGTACTCGCGCCTAATGTATGGGCCAAAGAGAAGCCTCTGCTCAGAACCTCTTAGTCGTAAGGCGGACGCTCTATCCCTCGACTACGGACACCACAAATTTACCATAAGATTTCCCTCTGCTATCAGAACTGACTTTAAAATCTAATCTAGGGCTGCTTTGAGATTCCCCCCAAATTATTGGCAATATTGACAAGGAAATTAAGGAATGACAATAGGTCAGTCAGCAACAGCCACCTTTATACCTTGATCTTCGGGCTGTAAATTTGGATAACTCTTCCACTCTTCCACTGTAGACATCTAAGTAGGCAATGTTTGCCTTTCTTGATGCATTATGATAATGTCACTTGCTTGACTTCCGGGAGTGTAGCATGACGGGTGGAATTTAATAGGGTTGTCCTTCCAATATATGTTGAGCTGACTCTTAAAACTGTTCAGGGAGGGTGCCAAAACTATTTTATCTGGTAAACTGTTCCAAAGGTTCACGATACGATTTGAGAAGAAGTTTTTACGAACATCTAGCCTTGCACGATTCTTGAAAAGTCTTCAGGAATTACCTCTTGTCACAGGGTTTTCTACTAATTTGAAAAACTTAACTTTGTCAATGTCTTCAAGCCCATGTATAATTTTGAAAACTTGGATGAGGTCCGCCCTAATTCTACGATATTCCAACGTTGGAAGGCCCAATTTCAAAAGACGCTCTGTGTATGTTAAATTCTTTAGGTAAGGAACCATTTTCGTTGCCCTTCGTTGGACATTTTCAATAGCAATGCAGTCCTTTTTGTAATATGGAGCCCAAACGCAGCTCGCATATTCGAGGTGAGGCCTAACAATTGATTTATAAAGGGACAGGAACATTGCTTTGTCCATAAATGTAAAACTCCTAAAAATCAGGCCAATATTTCTGTTTGCTATTTTTACTTTATTATTGACGTGTTCTGTGAATTTCAAATTAGTATCAATAGTGATCCCAAGATCCTTTTCACTCTGGACTTGCTCAATTGGTATTTCTCTGTCTCCTACGTTCATTTTATATTGCGTTTCTGTGACCTTTTTGCCTATATGTAAATGTTTACATTTTTTTGTATTGTAGAACATTTTCCAGTCTTCTCCCCATTTAACAGCGTCATCTATTCCCCTCTGAAGATCATATGTATCTTGGTCTGAACTGATGCAGTTATACAATTTTGAGTCGTCTGCAAATAACTTTTTGTACACTGTTAGAACATCTGGCAAGTCATTAATGAATATTAGAAAGAGTATTGGGCCAAGGACACTTCCTTGAGGTATCCCACTTGTTATTAAAGATTTGGTTGACTTGACACCGTTGACTATTGTTTGACCAGATTGAACTGAGACTCCTTGCATATTCCGTTAATATTCGGGTCTTTCCGTATTTTCTACATCGGAACTATAATATGTATAACTACTGTTATAAACTTCGATGTATCCACCGAATAATTGTGGCCTAGTGTGTAAGGCGACTCTTCTGTAAACCATATGTCCGTGGTTCGAATCCCTGTAGCGCTTTTGTTTAAATATTTTTATTTTCAACATTTCTTTTTTTTTCAAATGCATGCATACATTTTGTAAACCTCATTCAGTTCACTTGAATCCTTTCACTTAAAGTAGTCATTCTAGAAATGTCGAAACCGTTTAGATTCAGGTAATATAAAAACGTGTTTGCTGATGTTGCAACTGTTTTATACAACTGGGGGACCCAGAACCTTTTATCCTCGCTTAACCGTCAGTACAATTGGAGTAAGCAGGGTCAATGTCTTTTTGATTCCAGAGAAGCTGCGAGAGACCAACACATCAGCAACGTTCAAGGGAAGATAATAAATGATGAATGAACGAATAAAGATTATGATAAAAAGGGATAAGATATTTAGTGAACTATAATTATTGTGAAAATTTAAAAAATGAGTATTTCATCAATCAATAAATCAATACATTAATTAAGAATTCCATTTCACAAAAAAAAAAGCTTGACAAAAGTTTCATCAGTAAAATGCTGGGTTCGATCTTGGGTCTCTGTTAATGAAAGTCCAGCGTCTTTCCACTACGCTATTTCTTTTTTCAATGAGATCATGCAGAAATAAAGTTAACATTTTTTTACAGCGCAGGGTATAACGCGCGGAAACTATCGAATACGCCGATGAATGCCGGAAAACGCTTACGGAAAACGATGAGTCTCAGGTAAATTTGGTCAAACAATACCACTTGTTGCGTTCTGTTTGATAAAAAGTCCGAAATCCATTTGTGCACTTTACCTCGTATACCATATGCCCAGATCTTCTTTAGTAGCCTTTTGTGTGGAACTTTATCGAACGCCTTACTAAAGTCTAAGTATATGATGTCAACGCTCTTGTCTTCATCTACAAATTTTGTGATGTCCTCGAGGAATTCTAGGAGATTTGTAGTGCAAGATCTGCCCTTGATAAAACCATGTTGTTCATCGGAAAAAAGACTATTGACAGACATGTGCTCAACTATCTCATCTCTCAATATTCTTTCTAAGATTTTTCCTGGTACTGATGTAAGGCTTATTGGGCAGTAATTTTCAACTTTGGATTTTGGATTGGCTTTTAATATTGCGGATATGTTGGCTTCTTTCCAGTGTTGTGGGATTTTACCCTCCTCTAGTGATTTCTCATATATGACCTTTAATGGGTGTACCAGCTTGTCTTTACACTCTTTCATTAGGTTTGGATGAAACACATCGGGGCCATTAGTCTTTGATTGCTTCAATTTATCTATGGCTTTAGTGATTTTTTCTTCTGTGACGACTACATTCAACAACTCGTCTTGGAAATTTCTGTTATCAAATTCAGGTAGGGGATCATTTCCTTCATTTTCAAATACACTGGTGAAATATGTGTTTAGTAAGTCAGCTCTCATTTCATCATCAACTGCCAGTTCACTGTTTGGCTGTTCAAGACAACCAATACTTGTTTTTGTTTTCATTTTCGACCTAATATAACTCCAGAACATTTTACTATCAGTGTTAATCTTTGCAGCTAAGTTTTTTTCGAATGAGTATTTTTCTTTGCGAATTTCTGATTTGACAGAGTTGCTGGCTTGGCGATATCTTACATAATCTTCATCTCTTTTAGTGTTCTTAAATCTGAGCCATTTTGATTTTTTTGTTTTTATCGCTGACAGGCATTTCGGACTTAAGTGCTGTTTTTGATTCGATGATCCATGGGTAATCTTTGTCTCTGGTATGTTATTCTTCGCCACCTTTGATAGTTTTTCATTAAAGATCTCCCACGAAGCCTCAACATCAAGACCAGCAAATAAGGTCGACCAATGAATGTGTGATAGCTCATTGTTTATATCGTCATAGTTTCCTTTTTTAAAGTTTAGCTTGTTTGATGATGGTTTTTTGATAAAGGTGTAACATTCGAAATTGAAAAGTAATGTAATATGGTCACTTGCTCCTAGTGCGGGTAGTTCTACAATTTCACTCACCATATTCTCCTCATTTGTTAGTACTAAATCTATTAAACTGGGTTGTTGGTTTAATCTAAATCTTGTTGGGGTTCTTACATGTTGGTATAAATAACTATCCTTTACACTTTCAATGAACTTAAATGCTATATGGTTTTCATTTACTGAACAAGTGTAATTTTCCCAATTGATTTCCTTCAGATTAAAGTCACCAGCAATTAGAATATGGCTGTAGTTTTCATGATTCAATCCACTTACTAGTTTTAGGAGTTTTTCATTATTTTCGTTTGTATTGTTGGGACTACGATATATACAGCCTATCAATAATTTATCATGATCTTGAAGTTTTAGGTTACACCAAACAGAATCCTCATATTCAGTTTTTAATTTGATTTCATTAATTTGAAGACCATATTTTGAGTAAATCAAAACTCCTCTTCCGCACGAAAGATTTGAAATAGTGATATCATAACCTTTAAGTTTATACAAGTCAACACTCTTTTCAAATAGACTGTTTTTGGGAAAAACTTCAGTCAACATGATAATATCAACATGTTTTTCATTAGCAACTTGTTCTAGCTCAGCTAACTTTGTTTGTGTCAGACAATCACAGTTACTATACAGACATTTCAAACTGTCAATATTTAAAATATCACTATTTACATGATTAAAAACTAAAACTTCATTTAATTTTTTTCATGCCCTCGCCCCCTAAGACTTGTATCATGGGGAATATCTCCCTGCCAAAGCCCTCCTGGAAGCGTTACATCCTCAGTGTTAAGGTTGTCTACCAACGTGGAATTTGAGAATGGGTTTCTAGACGTATCGACCGTACTGTTTAAGTGTTGCATGTTTTGTAGTGGTCTTATAGGGCTCATGAATCTCTGTAGATTATTCATGTTTGCTCTTACACCGGTACGGGGTCTTGGGTCTTCCATAATGGTCACATCATTTATGTCGCTCATATCCTCTTGGTTTTCCTTTTCTTTCTTTCTTTTTTCCCTTTCTTCCCTTCTTGTTACCCTTTGCTCAGGTGTCAAGTCCTTTGATATTATTATTTCCCTGAGGTCTACGGCTAATTTGGCTGGGATATGCTTTGCATTGTCAAGGAGATATTTACGTTGTGATTTGTCGGCTAGGACAACTTTCATCGGTCGGTCAATAGATTGATTTTTCTTTCCTAATCTAAATATTGTTACAATGTTAGGCGAAGTTAGCCCTAGATCACTGCATATCTCAGAGAATACTCGCTCATCATATTTTTTATTTTCTAGGCCCGTACTTCCTCTATTTTCTTTAACATTAAATAGAACCAAATTGACCTCCCGACGTTTCCTGTCTTCCATTTCTCTGTATCTGGACATAACGATTTGGTCAACACTGTTTTGCACACTTGTCAGGACTTCATCCTTAATTTCACGCATGCTGACCTTAATTTGATCTTGAGTGTTTTTCTCAACTGCACTTAACCGTTGTTCTACTGAAGATATCCTCATTGCTGTGGACCTTTCGATGTTCCTCACACTTTGGGAAATGTTATCGAGGGTTGGTAAAGTAGCTTTACAGCTCTTACATGACCATATTAAGCCACTACACTCATCTGTTTTCAATATATTGAGGAGATCTTTACTCACTTTTGCGCAATTTAGGCAAAAACCCATTTTACATCCTGAACAATTTATCAATTCATTAGTGATAGTGCTGCAAACATTGCATTTGTTTTCTTTTTCATCAGAGCTTATACGAGACCTTTTTCTCATATTTAGATCCTCGGAACTTAATAATTCATCCTCCAGTTCACCGTGTTCAGCACGCTCAGATCCTGGTTTCTTCGAAACAGGCATATTTCTTGTACCTGAGGCCATATTTCAAGATGATTAAGAAAAGTGAAGTTTATTTCTCAAAGGAATATTAATGACTTTAGATTGCGGAGAGAGCAATTCTCCCACACAGCGCCACTAATATTATGAATATCTATCTTTATCTGTTTTGGATGCCTGACTGTCGAGAGAGCAATTCTCCCATACAGAATTGTCATCCAATTATTTATAACAGAAAATTTTAATATTCTCTGCCAATTTCCTGAGCCAATATTTACTTAACAGGTAGCGGGGGTGTACTCCATCAACAAATTGGTTGAAAATGTATCTTCTGGTGTTTATTCCCCTTCGATTGGTGCGATATTTTAGGAGGTCAATATTGAATTTAGGTGATATTGTACATAATTCTGTGTTCAATTTTCTTATCTCTTCATTTAACACGTCAATGTTTAAATGCAGCTCCTTGTCTTGGTCGACAAAGATTTCCGGTGTTTTATGACCTTTGGTTTTGTTCCATTCCTGGATGCAATACACTGGTATTTCAAGAAATATTAATTTAACATCCCTATTTTTTGCAATACTTATAATCTTTCTATATGTAGACAAAATTTCTGCTGCTGATCGTTCAGGGTTTTCTACTAGACTAATGTATTTGCCATTTTTTGAAGTGAGATCACAAGTGCCTGTCCATATGTAGAGAGTAATTTTTTTATATCTGCATTTCCACCTATCAATCTCAGATTTAATGAGATCTAATACTTCTTTCGTAGTTCTGCCCCCTTTTGTACACCAGACAATCTGATTTTCAAAATTTGTAACAACCTGTCTCCTTAAATATGAGCCTTTACTGTCTGAGATGACAATTGGGGTTGAGATTTGGTCAGACCTATCACCTGTGACAGTGTTTGCGCTTTGTAAATATCTAGATAATTTTGATTCATTCATCCGAGTAGTTCAGCTAGATATTAAAAAGTTTGTCCAAAGTAGCTTCTTATTCGTGATTTGAATCGAACTAAAGTCAGTCTAAAACACTCTAAAACACTCTAAAAAACATTTTCAGAAGACATGTACATCGACATTACAGTTATAGAAATGGTTACAAATGATAATTTGTTTTGTCCACTTAGCTGTTCGATGAATGAGCTGACGCGAAAGGCACCCTCCCGCATCTATTTCATCATGGCCGCCATCTTGAGTTTCCAAATTGACACGCGGTGATAACAAATTTTCGATTTCTGCACCAATTTTCGTCGACTCGACTAGTTCATCACATCATCTTCTTTTTATTGACAGTTTATGTAGTAAAATACACTAATTATAACCTCGCTGCAATTATTTGAACAGTTTAAAACTTTATTTTTGCACAATTTTCATGACAGCAATTTTTTTCTTGACCGACATCCGCGCATGTTAAAGTGACATTTCACGTTTATTTCATTTTTATACGCCGCCTTATACGCCGCCGGAGGCGGACGTATATTGGCGTCATCTTCTCCGTCTGTCCGTCCGTCCGTACGTACGTCCACTTTTCTTGTCAACGCAACTCCTCCTAAGTTTCTGGCTGGATCTTCTTGAAACTTGGTCAATGTTATCACCTCAATTGGTAGATGTGCATGAAGGAAGGATTTTATGGTTCGTTGATTTTTGCCTGAGTTATGCCCCTTTAAAACTTAGTCTCTGGGGCTTATTGAAGTTGCAGCCTTGTCAACGCAACTCCTAAGTTTCTAGCTGGATCTTAATGAAACTTGGTCAATGTTATTACCTCAATTGGTAGATGTGCATGAAGGAAGGATTTTATGGTTCATTGATTTTTGCCAGAGTTATGCTCCTTTAAAACTTAGTCTCTGGGGCTTATTGAAATTGCAGCCTTGTCAACGCAACTCCTCCTAAGTTTCTGGCTAGATCTTAATGAAACTTGGTCAATGTTATCACCTCAATTGGTAGATGTGCATGGAGGAAGGATTTTATGGTTCATTGATTTTTGCCAGAGTTATGCCCCCTTAAAACTTAGTCTCTGGGGCTTATTGAAATTGCAGCCTTGTCAACGCAACTCCTCCTAAGTTTATGGCTGGATATTAATGACCATTGGTCAATGTTATCACCTCAATTAGTAGATGTGCATGTAGGAAGAATTTTATGGTTCATTGATTTTTTTCCAGAGTTATGCCCCCTTAAAACTTAGTCTCTGGGGCTGATTGAAATTGCAGCCTTGACAACACAACTTCTTCTAAGATTCTGACTGAATCCTAATGAAACTTGGTGGATGTTATTACCTTAATTGGTAGATGTGCATGAATTAAGGATTTTATGGTACATTGATTTTTGCCAGAGTTATGCCCCCTTCAACCTTAGTTTCTGGGGCTTAATGATATTTCAGCCTCATGAACGCAATTCCCTCCAGGTTTTTGACTGGATATTTATAAAACCCTTTTTGTGAACACAACTTTTTACAGGTTTTTGTGTGAATATTTATAAATCCTTGTCAATGTCATTTTTTTGTCTCAAGTTTTTTAAGTGGCGGCGTATATTGTGACCATGGCACTCTTGTTTAAAAGTATGTCTTGATGCAAAGATTGTTTATTCCAATGAGTAGAAATGCTATCAGTTATTTGAAGTTGCTATTAATAAGCGAAAAATATGCCTTTAAAGTTGAGACAGAAATGACGAATTCTATATAAATCTGAACTTTTGTCCACAACAATTTATTTAATTTTAGCACAAAGATATATATTTCTCGTAATTGGTTCAACATTTTGACTTGAAATTTTCAGAATTTTCACAAGAAAATATGCTCTTTCAGATAGAATAAACGTAAAATTTATTTAAAGATAAATGTGAAATGTCACTTTAACTAGTCTGTAATGGCCCCTCTAATCTTCTTTAATCTCTTAAATGTTCTAAATGAACCATTATATATGTTATATGTTTCAGGTAGCAGTCATCCTTTAGATTAAAAGATTATTAGAGAATGTAGATATTCATTTATGACTGCTACCCTAGAATCTGTGTGACGTTGTAAGCAATCAGATACGTGAGTGTTACTAGGTTTTCTTCCTCTTGTTTGTAGGGTTTACCGGTAGTGGACGACGCTATTGTTGGTACTACAATTTTTGTTTGGGGCCAGGGGCCAGTGAAATTTAGAAAAAAAGCGACGTTTTTACCTAAATTGGGAAAAACTAAAACAAGTTTGTATTTATACTGTCACTCAGTTTCACTTTCAAATTAGACTAGTGATGTAAAAATGCATTTGTACAATGTCATGTACTCTGTTTAAGAATCTACTCTAAATCTGTCTTCAAAATGTTTATAAATGAAAATGATGTCTTAACATGGGGCATTCTGGGTCCTCATTGGGAATTTTCTTCCCAGAATTGGGAAAAAAGATACTTTTTGCCATTGGGAATGGGGCCCAATAAGGCCCCAAATTTTGGCAAACGAGACCCCTGTATAGTTAGATAGAATTCCACCGGAACCTGGCCTATAATTATGCAATGAGTTATTGCAGGTGGTGAAAAATATCGTGGCTCGACCGGGATTCGAACCCAGGGCCTCAGGAATACCGTTCCTACACTCCAACCACTGAGCCACCGAACCACATGTCGACATTGCCATACGATATAATTATCACCAAATACCTGTACCTGGCTACAAATACATTCTTTTTAAATTGTCAAGTCTATAATTTTGTCGTTTTGGAATGGGAAAAGACTCCAAAAAAGAAAAAAGTTACATAATTATCATGTGAAAGTTGCTGATAACTTAACCTAGTATTCTTGGTATTTATACCAATAAGCCCTTTCGCAAATAACAAATTTTTTTAAACATGCATATTGAAAAGTGTTGCAAAAACAATATTAATGCTACAATTTATAAATAGCACTTGGGAGGTTTTTTTTTAACAACATATAATGGAAAGTATTGGTGGAAAGGAGAATTTTTTTTCTTTTACTTTTACTTCCATGTAATTCAAAGCCTTCTCCATTGGAGACAGTAAACTAGGTGTTATTTGAGAAAAGGTTAAGATATTACTGCTAACCCTTTCCCAAACAAGACCTGGTTTTGATGTCCCTAATAGAAAGGCTTGGGAAAACATTGAAACAAACAGAAGAAACTGCTGACAACCAGCAGTTTCTCCTTTTGTCTCAATATTTTCTATGTCATATTTTACACAAATTCTATCTCTAATAACATTGATTTTGTCGTTTTGGCAGTTTTGGAAGAGGATCACCCACAAATTTTGTTGTTTGGGAAATGGTTAACATGCAAATCTAGTTCAAAAATCAGAATGTCTCGTGCAGTGTTGTGATCTAGCATCATCAAGGAGGAAATATTTGGACAGGTAATAATAGCTTTACCATTTTAACCCTCTCCCAAACAAGACCTGGTTTTGACGTCCCTAATAGAAAAGGCTTGGGAAAACATTGAATCAAAAGAAGAAACTGCTGATAACCAGCAGTTTCTCATTTTGCCTCAATATTTTCTGTGCTATTTCATACAAAAATTCTACTTGTATCAACATCCATTTTGTCATCTGCAGTAGCTTTTGCATTGGATCATCCAAAATTTTGTCATTTGGGAAAGGGTTAAGAGGCACTGGTTTTGACATCCCATGATATAAAAAGTTTCAATAACAAACAAAACAAGAAATGCTAACAACCTGCATTTCTCCTTTTGTCTCAATTTCATATTCCAGGGAGCTCACAAAACCAAGATTAGTTTTGTCTTTTTGCTTCAATGCTTTACCAAGCTTTCTCTATTAGATGTATTAACATATTACCAAACAACAAAATTTAGGACTGGTCCATTTTCAAAGATGTTGCAGAC
>CAVMGG010000492.1:0-15814 GCA_963680895.1 Fragum sueziense
AACACTTACGAAATATAATTTGTCCGAAATTACATCACGATTACCTGAATAAAATCATTTCCTATTGAATTAGCAAAATTAGAATGCCTTCATCCTTGCTTGTAGATATAATAGCTGGATCTGTCTATGTATTTTCAGGTTTGGTCCTTAAGTAAATCGAGACCATTCAAATTAGTACCCTCGACATAAGGTTTGGAATAGAAATAACATAATTAGAATGCCTTCAACACCGCCTCTATTTAGATCTGTCTATTTATTTTCAGGTTTGGTCCTGGGGGAGGACTGTACGTTAAAGAGTGATTGTCTTGAGACAAACTGTAATAATCACCATGGATGGTGGTTACACTGTATAAACGGGATGTGTGCTTGTGCGCATGACAGTCATGTCTGTAAGTTTACGTGTCTATGTGTGTGTCTGTCCAAATGTATGTCTTTGTATACAACAACCATCGGCTGTAGAAATAGGCATTAGGCGGCCATTTCAAAATGGCTGCCAATAGTCTGTTTCTAGTGGTTATAGTGTCTGTGTGTATGTGTGCCTCTGCATTTGTCTGTCTGTGTGTCTGTCAGTATGTCTGTATGTGTGTACAGCAACCATCAATTGAACAATAAAGAGTGGTTGTCTTGAGACAAACTGTAATAATCACCATGATGGAGGCTGCATTGTATAAACGGGATGTGTGCTTGTGCGCATGACAGTCATGTCTGTAAGTTTACGTGTCAGTCTGCGTGCCTTGTGTCTGTATGTGTCTGTCTGTATGTAAGTCTGCCTGTTTGTGTGTCCGTCAGTCTGTTCAGCAACCATCAATTGAACAATAAAGGATGATTGTGTTGAGACAAACTGTAATAATCACCATGGATGGAGTTTACATTGTATAAACGGGATGTGTGCTTGTGCGCATGATAGTCACGTCTGTAGGTTATAGTGTCTGTGTGTGTTTGTCTGTATGTGTCTGTCTGTATCTGTGTGTCTGTATGTGTCTGTCTGTTATGTAAGTCTGCCTGTTTGTGTGTCTGCCTGTGTATCTGTCTGTCTGTCTGTGTGTCTGTATTTCTGTGTGCCTGTATGTCTATCTGTCTGTGTCTGTGTGTCTGTATGTCTGTGTGTGTCTATCTGTCTGCCTGTCTTTGTGTGTCTGTGTGTGCATATCTGTGTGTGTGTCTGTCTGTTTGTGTGTCTGTCTGTTTGTGTATGTATGTGTTTTTCGGTATGTGTGTCTGTCTGCCTGGCTTATTGTCTGTGTGTCTATTTGTCTGTCTGTTTCTGTGTCTGTCTGTGGGATGTGTATGTTCTCATGATAGTTATTTCTGTAAGTTATTGAATGGGGAAAGTAATAGCTATCTCGAACTTAAAGAAGGTGTTAAAATGCATTAACGATAGCAACAATATTGTGTTATATTTCCTGTAATTTCAATCACTTTAATTCATTCAGTAAAATTTATACCTCAATTGGCTTTAAAGGCTACCAAGCTTGGCAGTTTATTGCACCGTATATTGGAAGAAAATCATTAAATTAACGTGTTTTATAAAAGATCCGCAAAACTCGGTTGTTTTAAAAGTTTTATTTGCTTTTCTTTACATCGTTGAAAAACTGATTTTCGAGAAAATAAAGATCGGCAATTTCCGTAAAATTGCCACGGATTGACGTCATCATTGGCTTGACTCCGCCCCCAATCTAGAGCATGAGGTGTCTGACAAAGATAATGTGTTCGACTTTTCTGTCATATAGCGAAGTCTCAGTTTTTATCCATTTCTCGATCTTAAGAGTAATACAGACAAACTTAAACCGTTCTTTGGCACATTCCTTAATTCACTTACGACCTATTCTTTGACTGTTTTAACATTTTTTTTCTAACATTTACTGAGGACGAATTCCGTGTTTTGAGTATCGATTGGGGAAGTCGCTTTATGACAGAAAAGTCGGACATTTAACTTTTTCAGAAATTTCAGACTTTCCGGGAAATGACCCATGACTGCCCGTTTTACCCGCCATGACGTCATTCAGTGGCAAGTATGACGTCATAATTTCAAGTCAGAAGTTTAGCGTATTTTCTTCGGCAAAGATCGGAAAAGAACAAAATATCCAATTTAAAAGACGAAATAAAAACACTTCTAATGTTGGAAAATTGTAGAAACTTTGACATTTGGTTAATAGTAAGGTGCTCTTTCGGCACAAAACTTTAATTTTGCCAATCATCGGACACTTTAACTCGGAACTCTCTAAATCGAAGTTATTTTAGCTTTGGTTGTATCATTCTATGTTATACATCAATATTCTGTAACTCGAAACTTTTAACTCGAAACTTGCCTCTGATCTGGATCTGTGTCGTTGTCAAATGACATAAAAGACCCTTTTCTGATAACATACAAATTTATATTTGAGCCAGGATCTGGAAAAAGGCCCCTTAAGGCTTTTGAGCCCAACATGGTTCCAGATCAGCCTGCGTATACACACAGTCTGACCAGGAACAATGTTGTTCTCTTATATCTTCTTTGTGGTTTGTAGCAACCGTATGAGAGTGGCATGAATCATGGCCAGATTTCACATAGGCACTGGTTGATCTTGAAATATGGCTGTCTCAAATGCTGTAAGAAACGTTTTTCCAGATCCTGGCTCAAATTTAATATATGCATTATATCATTTCAGCTAAGAACTGTTCGGACGGCAGCACTGCGACGTATATAGCCAACCACGGCACGGGCTGCGCTAATATGGGTCTACACTGGAGGTGTACCATTACTATCATGATCAAATAAATTTTAGTTTTTACTAAATCGTCGGTGTTATTGTAAAACTTCGTAACTACAGCTTTATTAAAGCTGCAGTTACGAGATTTTGGGATAACACCAACGGAATGCGGTCTTATAAGAATCCGTGCTAATGCTAATCAATTATCACATGTGATGAAGATGTTATAAGAGAACAACATGGATATTGATTAGAATCTGTGTTGGCACATACTGATCTGAATCTATGTTGTTCTCGAATGCCTTAATTTTTGTTTTCAAAGATACCAACTAAAATATCGCTGCTTTTCTTCGAAAACATCATAACTGCAGCTTAACACAAGCTGCATTTACGAGGTTTTCGAAGAAAAGCGACTATGTCACTGCTTTTTTTCAAAATGTGTCAATACGTTTTCATATAATTTCAGCTAAGAACTGTTCTGACGGCAGCACAGCGACTTGCATAGCCAACCACGGCACGGGCTGCGCTAATATGGGTCTACACTGGAGGTGCATTGATAATCTGTGTCATTGTACAAAGGAATTCTAGTTGTTTTTGGAAAATATACATTCTTGAAGGATGTAAAAGTATTCGTAGTCGATTCATTTAAAGAAATCCATACTAGGTTAAATGACTATTTGTAGATCCCATTTTATATATCGTCGTTGTAAATGCAAAACCTCGTATCTCCTGATCTCGATTTTGGAAAATATAAAAGGGGAGGAAAAAATTGTAATAACTTTTCCCAAAGTAAAATGTTTAACTTGAAATATGAACATATTGTCCATAAATAATGTGTCATTAATACTGATCAGTGAAAATATCTCAAAACCTGCAAGAATTGTCTTAACTGGGCACACAAGTTTGTACTTTGAAAATCTCGAAAAACGACACACGCGGTTTTGCATTTACAACGACGATATGTGTCCCGTAACTCTAAAGGGGACCTTCTGCTAAGTGTGCATAGTATCAACCCTAGTCAGTCTACGCAGACTGCGCTGACTGACTAAGATCGATACTTTTCACTTTAATATCATTTTCGGAATCGAAAATGTTTTCCCCATCTTACTGTATGTTTAATTTCCAATTACGACATCTGGTTAACCACTGCTGAGTCTGTCCCGTTTCGCGAAATTTGGTTTTATAGTTACTTAGACAACGAAAACGCAACATTGGAGACCCAAACCGGGTATACATGTAGAACAAGCGGAACACATTGATTGTGAAGCCGACTCTTTTTGTTAGGTTCCCACTGCCAAAGAGGTCAACCCGGTAAGCTGGATCGAATAAAACCCAACGAAATAACTATTTCTCGATCTATTAAGGCGCCTCCCATTGCCGACCAAATCAACTCGATCAAGCGATCGAGTATTGATCGAGCTTGGTCGACAGGAGTAATCGGGACGATCGAGCGTGGTGGGCAAAAATGATCGGGAATCAATCGACAAGAAATAAAGAAGAAGTCGTGTAAATACATTCGATTGAGTTTAATCGGGTTTGATTGGGGAATTTAGGCGATCGAGTTGATCGAGTTGATTTGGTCGGCAATGGAAACGCGGCTTTATTGATCAAATCCGACAGCTATAGTCTATTTGATTGGATGAACAGGTGGAGCAGAGATCGAGTTGATCGGGATGCAGTCGTGAATCACTCAAGTACAAGTGTATGTGATCGAGTGCAAGTTGGATGAAACTCGGGTAAAAGATATATACCCGGTAACATTTGATATCCATACACGATCGATTGGCGATCTTGTCGATCTTCCATCCGATCAATGCAGGATCGCTTCCCGAACAATGTTCAACTCGACCGCACATGAGTAGCCTATTTTGACATGCCAAAAATTCGAATAGGAAGCCGGGGCAAAGCAGATCAAGCTCGATCCTCCCGACGATTCCGGATCACACATGCCGACCAAGCTCGATATGTACGTGATCGTTTTCAAGTGTCCTTGGTCGAGTTGATCTGTTCGGTCGATCATGGGAACCTAACATTTACCTATTTACCACGGAACATGGACACCATTCCATTTTGGTGGCCGTTTCCAAAACAATAGCTTTAATAAATAGGAGAATATTTACGAAATATCCAAATAAACGAATAATTATGTTTTTAAAACTAGCTCATTATGTCGTTGCTTTTCGATAAAAACTTCGTAACTACAGATTTTTTAAGCTGTAGTTACGGGGTTTTATTGTTGTAAAGCAGTGATCTTCTGTTTTTAGTGTGCCAGTGTCCAAACCTGTCTCTTTCAACACCCATACTGTCGTCATATTTTTTAACCCTTTGCCAAACAGCAAAAAATTGGGGACAGTCCAACCAATTTGAAAGCTACCATAGACGACAAATTTGTTGTTGATAAATTAATTCTTTATCATGTAGTAGATCTAGATCTATAGAAAATATTGTGGCAAAAGGAGAAAACGATGTTTATCAGCATTTTCTTCTTTCTTCTTTGCCTCAATGTTTTCTCAATACTTTTCTATTAGAGATGTCAAAACTGGATCTTTTTTTGGGAAAGGGTTAATTAGAACAGTCTGATTTTTTGCTGTTTGGAAAAGACTTTTTTAATCCTTTCCCAAACGACAAATTCTTGGGGTAGTCTAACTGGAAAGCTGCTATAGGCAACAGAATAGATGATGAAAGGGCAATGATTTGTGTAGAACATAGCACAGACAACATCGAGACAAAATAAAACAAATGCTGATTATAAGCATTTCCAGCTTTACTTAGTCTCAATGTTTCATCAGTATTTTCAGTTAAACCAAGTCGTGTTTGGAGAGGTGATAACTATCCCTTTCCAAAATAAGACCTGGCCCCGGTTTCTCAAAAAAAAACTTAATAAGTACGCTTAGGGTATATTCTCATGAGAACATGCTCCACATGCTCAATACTCTCCAACGTTGAAGGGTATTCGATTGAAGTTCACATGGATTTCGTGCGATTTGAGCACGGTGCTCAGATTTGAGCATGAGAACGTACTTAAGTTTTTTTTCGAGAAACCGGGGCCAGGTTTGACGCCCTTAATAGAATAGCATTGGAAAAATATTGAGGCAAAAGAAGAAATGCTGATTATCAGCATTTTCTTCTTTTGCCTAAATGTTTTCTGTGCTATATTATTCACCAATTTTACATTCAGTGACACTAATGTCATCGTCTTCAGCAGCTTTCGAGTTGAAAGGGTTAAAGTACAGTCAACAACAATGTCATTCGACAAGTGTGTGACATTATATATAGTCCAACAATTTCAGATAAGACCTTCCAGGGCTTCCATATTTTACTTATCGTGATCCAAATTTAAATCAGAGTCGACACTCGTGATAAACGTTGATATAAGGGGAACTTTATTTGTCCATTTTTGTGACACGTTCCGAAATGAACTTTTAAAGAATCATGGATAGAAAAAGCTTGAACCATTTCCCAAATAGCACAAATAGTGAGACTGTTCCAATTTAAAGGCTGATAATTATAATGACAGTGTTCAAAATGACTGTTGATATCAAAATCATTAGAGTATAATATAGGGTTAATTCACGTTTTTGGGGTCGTTAACATTCTCAGAGACCCAAAAAATGCGTTATCGCCTGAGACCGGAGGTCGAAGGCGATAACCCATTTTGTGGGCCTCTGAGAATGTTAACGACCGAAAAAAACGTGAATTGACGCTATTATTGCATAAAATATGAATAATTTGCAAAGAAATGTAATAAAATAAGACGAATAACTAAAAAACTTAGTGAAAATTTAGCCACATTTACACCGACAGATACCAGAGTTTTCCGGCATTCGACCCGACATATATCGAGTAAGTGCGATATCCACTAGACGGGCCGTTAGATTTTCATCGTGTAGCTCTATATAGTCAAGTTTCATCGCATTTTTACTGACATAATCTTCATTTGGGTTGGCGAAATCCTAACAATATTCGACTTAGTTTTCTTTTGGAAACATGCTCCGGATATCATAACGTTCATTTCAGTGCGAGTAATAAATTAAAAGGTCGGAATTTCCAAGGTAGATCTCTGGACCGTTTGGTTCGTTACAGACATTCGTTCATTTCAATAAAAACAAAGTTGTAAAGGAAAAATTGCAGTAACTAAAAGAAGAACAAGAAACACATAGGCTTACCACCACATTTGACCTAGACCACAACCACTCAATTCTAATTTCTATCCTTCCATGTCCACGAAATACACGTTTAGTTTAAAATCTGTCAGCTGCCCGTTTGCGTCCGCCCGTTTGTTGTGTCGCCCCCATGGGGCGACACTACTTGTGATATACTTCTTCTAATTTTAGAAATTACGTCATGAGCGATAATTGTTTGTACTTGAAAATCGTATATAACCTACCCATAGACAGTTTACACGATATATTTTTCAAACAGTACTATTAAGTATACTTTGAAGTTCATCTAATCCAAGAACACGCAAAAAGCTCAAGAAAACAAAATTTTAATTATTCTATTTTTGTATGTAGCAATGGAAAGTCCCTACTTCCGGTTTGCCCAATAGGGCAATATCTAAATTCTATACGATTTGGCGACCACTAAATCCTATCCGATTTGACCACATTAATGCACAATAATCGAAGTACAACAAGTACTTTAGTATTGAATTAACACATCGCATACAATTTGGGCTGATCAACTTACATAATTTCAAGGATCGTTTTAACTGTACAGGTATGTGTATTGCTAGTGGAACATTATATTTTCACATGCTTAATTCAAAATAGTAGACTTTTAGGGGGATTCTCATCTGGTTTTTATGTTCCTAGTAGAAAAGCAGCTTTGTAATCAGAACAGTTCAATTCTTTCCTGTTTCGGGAAAATGGTTTAGGAAATCTATCTGCATCGTGTTATCATGTTATGTTATGATTAAGTTATTTTAGTCCAGTCAATTGGATCCCCTATACCCAGGGCTGCGTTTACAGGCAGTGTAGACAAAAATCAATATCATTACACATGCAACCTGATCTTAGTCTATATTACGGCATAAATTCGTTATCACCATAGCGTCTAGTTTCACGAAGAAATCATTGACAAACGGGGTCTTATCCCTCTTTAACTTCTTCTTACATCATACTTTCGCAATATATCATAATACATGTATAGCACTTTGGGGACTGTGTCCTTAATTTGGTCAGAGCCTCGCTCAGGTATAACATTCACATTCTATTTGTTAACCGTGCCTGAAGGATTTGTGTGAAAAAGTACAAAAATAGGTCCCAATAAATGACATGACAGAGCATTCTTGTGCATTTCTACAGATTTGGCATATTGAAATCATAAAAAGTTCAATTTTCAGATTTTGACCTAGTATATCAATTTTAACTTACTACTTTTTATAAACGTCCTCGAACCCATTCCTGCGATTTGCAAATATAACATTCACTTAATTACGCAGATAATTAGTTCAAACTTTACGACTGTGTTCATTTTTTCACTACCGTAACGAATTCGTAAAGAGGCACAGTTACTCTTTCTGCTCTCCGAAAAACATGTAGCTTTTGCATAAGATTGGAAATTTTTTCGTTTATGTACTAAATTAATGTTTCTAAGTATTTCTCGAATAGAAAAAAATCTTTGTTTTTCCATTATCTGTGAATACAACCCATATTGATAATTGAGAGATACACTTTATTTAGAGTCATCCAGAGATATAAAACCTCATTTTGCAGTCTGATTAAGCACAATTTGCATTTTTCATTGCAAATATTTACTCCAATAAGTTAATGATAGCTTAAGGTTTACAGACCCTGAAAAAATCAGCACTTTCTAGCCATACGAAATGCATCAAATTACACACACTTGTAAATACACTTCACATTAGTTGATTCACCGTGCCGGATTTAAAGATTATGCTCCATGAAAATAATTTACAAATATCTTTTTACTCTATATTCATTTAAAAGCGAGGTAATTTTGAACATTTATGTCAAATACTTCCGCAAGTATGCATTAATTCAAAATTCTAAACCGTTAAAAATGCTTATGTTTGTAATTTGAATGGAAATGTAACGCACTTTAGGAATTTTTGGCACTTTTCAAATTTCGCCTCTGGCTCTTCGGTGCTTTTGAGGGTTTGGATACCTTAAATGCGAAAATTTTTAACAGCGTTACGGTAGGGAAGATAGTGTTACGGTAGGAAATGAGATATCAGAATTCGAAAATCAAAGATGTTAACGCAACTGGGAAGTGAGTCTCAAAAGACTGTGCCACTAGGTCTTTGAAAAAATCTAGATGAATACATCCTGTTTACGGTTAAAATGCCAATGAAGTTATTCATATTCTTTTTTTTTTCTAAACATGCCAAAATGTATGTTGCTACTTTTTCACTGCCATAACAATGCATTCCCTATCTTAACACTAAAATTTTTGAGCCATATATCCTAAATGATACATGATAGCAATTTCTTTCGTTTATAGGCTGCATATTGAAGAGATGCAATACACACAAACTGTGAATCTGAGACCATTTCTTATTTAGGTATTGTCCGTTTTTATTCCAAATGGCTAAAACTTTATATGCAAGATTCTCACTGACCACTGGAACTTTTGTTTTCATATTTTGCAAATGTGTATGAAATGACAACACAAAATTGTATACTAAGTCACAGAACTCTAACAAGTGTTTCAAAAGAGTTACATCCATTTCCTACTTCCAATTTAACTACCGCAACAATGTTTTCACTTCTGTAACGAAGTTAGTACCTCAACAACCGCTAAACTCATTGTTTTGAAACTTTGCACATGACGTGTTGGATCACAACACAGGATAACGGAGCAAGTCCTAGATCTCTGACAATCACAGTCAGAATTATATTTTTTCGTCTTGCAATTTCACTACCGTAACATAGAGTTAACTTCCGTAAAGAAGGGAATGTGTCATGGTAGTGAACATTACGTTAATGAAAATCCATCGTAAATTCTGACGCAAAAGTAAAATTTCAGATTTATTTTTGCATAAATTTTACTTTTATTTCTATCTGAAAGAAAAAACAAATTCTTACGAAAATTTCAAGCCAAAATATTGAATCGTTTACGAGAAATATAGGTTTTTGCGCTAAAATTAAACAAATTGTTGTGGACAACAGTTCAGATTTATATGGAATTTGTCATTTCTGTCTCAGCTTTAAAGCGTATTTTTCGGTTATATATAACAACTTTGAAAAAATGATAGCATTGCTACGCAATAGAATAACCAACCTTTGCATCAAGGCATACTTTTAAAAAATAGAATTGGAATCTCATGCCCCCTTTCAATTGCATGGTCCAGTTTCGGGCGTGCGTCCGTGCGAAAATCTCTTCCCCAAAATATTTTCTTCTACAAAACTACCGGATCAATTTCAACGACAATACCCTATACAGGAAATTCCTTGCATAGAGCCATTCAAATTTCATAAAAAATATAATAGATCTAATTTCATGCAGAACTCTGGTTGCTATAAACCTGCTCATTGGATTTAATTGTAATAAAGCAATATGTTGCTTGGAAAGGCCTCTATTAGAGTCATTAATGGAATTCCGATTAGATTTAAGACTTGATTGGAAAAATATACATTCAGCAAAAAAGTAAATGTTGAAAAAACACAGATAAGAAATCAAATATTGTAAAACACATTTAAGGGCGACACAATTTTCTTTGCTGTACATTACAGCAAGTTTTTACTTGTTTACTTTTTGATTCCAAGAATTAAACCTACGTCACTATAATTATTACGTCATCGTTATTACACTGGGAGACCTAGTTTATTTATTGGGATGTAAACTGGAAATTGGGTCTTACAAGAATTTACATCGCGGAAAGGGGAAATGACCAAATTTCGGCTTTATTTTCAATTTTCTGAAGCACTCACAATAAATCCCCGATCGAGGATATTTGAGTGCAAAATCGGTCCGATATCCCACGTGAATCTGCCGATTAATGCATGGTTTCTCTGGATATCCGCCCGTTTTCTGCCCGTTATACAATGCCAATAACAGACTGAAAACACACATTTTAGGCAATAATATAGCATATAGAGGAGATAATGCCGTATATCAGCATTTTCCTCTTTTACCTAAATATATTTTCAACCATTTTTACCAGGGACATCAAAATCAGGTCATATTTGAGAAAGGGTTACTAAGAATTATGTAGACCCTTTCCGAAACAACAACATTTCCGACTAGACCTGATTCACGTGGGTGAAGAAGCCACATTTAGCCGAATGTTAGAAAGAAATCTCTCTTCGATAGGGTGGAAAATATTTAAGTTTAAGGAGTAGGAAGAAAATGCGAAAAGAACTTCACTACTACGAGTATCAGTACTTCGATTCATTACAATCCTCTTTTCTTGCGTACAACAAAAACTTCAGATTTTTTTATAGGGATGGCAACGGTTAGCAGAATCACTAACCGGTTAACCGTTCATTTTTCCGATCGGTTAACCGGTTAACCGCCGATAGTCAATCTTAGACAAAAATAAACATAACCCGGTGAAACTTATACGGGGGACGAATTCGTTCGGATGATCGGTGCGTGAGATATGCATGATCGTATTATTTACTAAACCTAGCTATAGTACGTCGGACGGGAAACTCCATGTGTTGCTCAAACAAGATAAAGGGTCCGGCAAGAAGGTTACCGTGGAAAATCCAGATGATTTATTCAGGGTCGGAGTCGACTTGAATGATACAGACATGGGCGAGTTCGGGTATAAAGACATCTAGGAGGGATGTGAAAGCCATTCTTACAATCCTCCCAGTGGCATCCCCAAATGCATATTAAAACAAATCATTCGTTTTCATTCCAATGTTTTATCAGTTAATTTAATTGTTCATTCAAGTGTTTATTCTTCAACTGAAGATATTAGTTCATTTACTAATCCATGTGTTAATTCTAGTCAAAATGTTTCAATAAATGAGAATTCTAGTCAAAAAGTTTCATTAAATGATAACCTAAGTACTTTTGATGATAGTTCAAACGATCATGTATCAAGTTCTTTGCAAGATATTGACATTTACTCTGAAATTAAGATACTCTCTATCAACGTCGGAGGACAGAAGAAAAAACTTGATTCTCCAGAATGGGAAGAAACTGTGATGTTCTATGACATAGTATGTGTCCAAGAAACACATTTTGATACATTTGACTCTCTCGATGTGTTAGGTTTTAAGTGTTTACCTTTAATGATTCGTAACAATGCTAAGGTAAAATCAGGGGGAATAGCCATATTGGTGAAGGAACATTTATATGACAGTATTAAAGTACTTAAAAATGAGGGCGATATTTTTTACTGGTTCACTTTAACTAATCACTTTTCATATGATGTGGCATTTTGCTGTGTATACATTGCTCCAGAAGGCAGCAAATACGGTAGTATTGAGAATTTTGAATCTTTAGAAGCAGACATTCTTAATTTTTCATCACTAAATTACAAAGTCTGTCTTTTAGGCGATTTTAATGCACACACTAGTGGTGCACATGACTTTATATGTGTTGACGATAATATACAACACACTCTTGATATAGAAAATGTTATTGACAGTAACTTGGGCACTTGCCCTTTAGAGGTACTTGGATTTTCCAGGGAACGTCTTAACTCAGATTTATCTCGAATAAACAATTATGGTAAACGATTATTGGAGTTATGTAAAACATGTGACTTGTTTATTGGTAATGGCAGGTTGGGACGGGACAGGCTCCTGGGTTGCAAAACTTGTAAATGTGCCACAGTTGTTGATTATGTGATTCTTTCGCCATCTTTGTTCACATTTGTTTCAGAATTTGAAGTTTTACCCTTCGATCCTATGATCAGTGATGCTCACAGCGGGATACATTTTTCACTTTTATGTAATGAAATTGCATTGCACGAGAATCAAAACATTGTTGCTGAAAATGTAACCATTGCAAAATGGAATAGTGCTGAATCTCAAACATTTGTTGAGCATTTAGATATAGACAAAATAGCATCACTTGCAAACAAAATTGAGACGCTTGATAGTAATTTGGTCACAGCATCTGACATAAATGATCTAAACGCAGAATGTTCTTCCATTTTGATTGATGCGGCCAATGAAGTTGGTTTTTTAAAAGACATAAAATTTAAAACATGTACGACTAAATATTCTTCAAAATCTAAACCTGTTCAGCGTCCTTGGTTCAATAATGAATGCCATAGGCTAAGACGTCAATACAAACGGGCTAAGAATCTGAGGCATAGGGTTAACAATGTTGAAAATTATAATTCTTTGAAGAATGCCAGCAAAGCATATAAGAAATGTATAAATAAACAATGTAACTTGTATAAAAAGGATTTTATCAATAAACTACGCTCTTTAAAATATTCTGATCCAAAATCTTACTGGAGTTTATTGAACAAAGCTGATAGCTCTAGATCAAAAGTTATGCAAAAGGTTTCTCTTGAAACTTTTGCAGAGCATTTTAAGAAGTTAAACTTGATACACACTGCTGATGCAGACCCACCCTATCAAATTGACCCTTCGGAGGTATCTGAGCATAACTTTGAGCTAAACTCGGCTATTTCTGAGGAGGAAGTGTTGAAGTGTTTAAACCAGTTGAAGCTAAATAAGGCCTGTTCATCTGATCTTATTCTTAATGAGTTCCTTAAATCTTCAAAAACTAAGATGCTTAAAGTCTTTACAGCTTTTTTCAATCTTGTTTTCAATACTGGTATTATCCCTGATGAGTGGTCACAAGGTATGATTTCACCAATTTATAAAAATAAGGGAGATAAAGCTAACCCTGACAATTATAGAGGCATCACCATATTAAGTTGCTTTGGAAAACTTTTTACATCTGTTTTGAATAATAGATTGAATAATTATCTAGAAAATATGAATCTGCTATGCGAAGAACAAGCAGGATTCCGTAAAAAGTATGGAACCACAGATCATATCTTCAATTTGAAATGCATAATTGATCTTTATCTTCTTAGAGGCAAAAAATTATATTGCGCTTTTATTGATTATAAGAAAGCATTTGACTCTGTGAATAGAAGCCTTCTATGGCAGAAATTATTAATGCATCATGTTGACGGTAAAATGTTTAAGGTTATTCACAGTCTATATGCAAATGCAAAATCATGTGTCAGGTTAGGGCATGCTAAGTCCGAGTTCTTTACGAGTAATGTCGGAGTTCGGCAGGGTGAGAACTTATCACCGATACTGTTTTCTTTGTTTTTTAATGATTTATCAGAGTTCATATCTCATGCATATAATGGCTTGAAAGATGTTTCTGAATTATCTAAAATATTACTTAGTAATGATGAAATTGAAGTGTATTTTAAGCTTTACATTTTACTCTATGTTGACGATACGGTCATTTTTGCTGAATCAAAAGTAGAATTGCAGGCAGCACTGAATGGAATGTATCTGTACTGTAAATCTTGGGATTTGGAAGTTAACCCAGCTAAAACTAAAGTAACAATATTTTGTAATAGGAAATTTGAGCATAATATGATGTTTACTTATAATGGACAAGAGTTAGATATAGAGGATGGTTTTGTATACCTAGGTACTCTTTTTTTCATCTAATGGTCGTTTCATAAAAAATAATCAAAGACTCGCAGATCAGGCCAGGAAAGCTATGTTTTCTGTACTAAGAAAGTCACGTAAGCTGCAACTTCCAGTTGATTTACAAATGCAACTTTTTGACAGTATGGTGGTACCTATTTTGCTATATGGTTCAGAAGTCACTGGCTTTGAAAATACAGAGCTACTTGAAAGATTGTGTTTACAGTTTTACAAAATCATCTTGAGTGTCAAAAAATCTACACCTAATGTTATGTTATATGGGGAACTTGGGAGGTACCCCATTGATATATTATGTAAATCTAGAATGGTTGGCTTTTGGCAACGTATAGTAAATGGAAAACATGACAAAATTGCATTTAGACTTTATAGTATTTTAATGGCATTGTACAGGAGAAATCTTTTTCATTCTAAGTGGATTTTAAGTATTGAAGATTGTCTCACAACATGTGGTTATGATGATCTTTGGAATTCACATGATCTTTGGAATTCACATAACACTGTTCAAGTGCCACATAATTTAAGTCATTTGGTAAAGTCAAAACTTATTGAAAATTATAAAATGAGTTGGAAAGAATCAATATTTACCTCACCTAAGTGCTTGAATTACAGATTGTTTAAGACAGAATTAGTTTTTGAACAATATTTTCATTTGCTACCTAATGATTTAGCTATGGCTTTTTGCCATTTTAGATGTTTGAATCACAAGTTTCCAATTGAACTTGGTAGATTTTGGGGCATTGAGAGGGATGATAGGATATGGGATCTATGCAGATTTAACAAACTTGGCGATGAATACCATTACTTGTTTGAATGCTCTTATTTTGAGGAGCAGAGAAGAATGTTTTTACCACGGAGCCTGCCACGTCAACCAAATGCTATTATCTTTGATGAGGTCATGAATAACAAGGATAAACCTGCTCTATTTAAGCTCAGTAAGTTTTGCAAGGAGATTCTTGCAACATTTAAGGTGATACACAGCAATGTTTAGCCCTTCCTCAAAAACCTGGTTTTAGACCCTAATTGAATATGCTTGTGAAGACATTGAGACAGGGGAAGATAATGCTGATGATCAACATTTTCTTCTTTTGCCACAATGTTTTTAGCGCTTTATTGTACACAAATTTCACTCAACATTCATTTTGTCGTCAGCAACAGCTCTGAAATTGAACAACCCCTAAAATTTGCTGTTGGGAAAGGGTTTATATCATGTCATTTATAATATTATAATATTTATTGAACAGTGAACCAGAACCAAGCTCCTGGTGTCATTAGAATGGTAGACCACTTAATCTCTCTTCTTTGTTCGCATTGTAGCACTAGATGGACACTAGTTGATGAAGTTAACGTCGGCTGGTTTCGGCCCTAGATGCTTGGCTGTTTTTTGTTTTTTTTTCAGAGGGGAGATGGGTGTTCTTTATTAAACCATTAAATTATTTATCTATCCTGCCTAGTATTGCGTTAATGGGCATTGGAGAACAATGCTGGTTCGGATGGGTGCTACTCAGCGTGGCTTCCCATCTGAGCCTGTATTGTTTGATACACAAAAAC
>CAVMGG010000493.1:0-46541 GCA_963680895.1 Fragum sueziense
TATTTGATGACGTCACAAATTTGTGTTGTTTTGATGGCGTCACAAATATACCTGCATACATACCTATAAGCGGAGAAATTAGCATTTTACTGTTTTGTTTATACATCCACAATGGGTTACTTCGCACACTAGTCCGATGCATATAGCTCTGATGACAAATCCACGCCATATTACGTGTATAGCGAAAAATCCTTGACCGCCTTACTTTATTAATTTGATTTACATGTCTTAAAAGGAATCATAATATAGTAACACAAATCGATGTAAAAAATGACAAAGTCTGACTACCAAAATGACAAAGTTGGACAGAAAAAATTACAAAGTCTGTTTTGTTCAATAACGGAGTTGGTTTCATAACAAAACAAAGTCTGATTGAATTTTCCTACTGTATTTCTATATAGAATGACAAAGTCTACTTGGTTTGCGGACAAAGTCTGTTTTGTTCAACGTCAAAGTCTGTGTAAAAAATATACAAAGTAGATAAATAAAATTAGTAAAGCCGGTCCAGAAAAAAAAAGACAAAGTCTGCCTGATACAAAAAAAAGTGTAGGTTGTATATCCACAGTGGGTTACTTCGCATACTAGTCGGTTGAATAAAGCGCTCATTTCAACCACGCCCACTGACGTCATGGTCAATGATCAGCCACGCCCACTGACGTCATGGTCGAAGCTTAGCCACGCCCATTTTTGGCTCCTCGCTCATACATATGGTACTCAATTTTGTGTTGTTTTGATGACGTCACAAACGTATCTTCATACATGTATACCTATAAGCGGAAAAAATAGCATTCGTGCAATCGGCATTATATTTGAATCTGAATAAGCTTGCCAACAAATAACTCGGTTTCATAACAAATGCGTGTTATTTGATGCATCTCGTACGGTTAGAAAGTGGTGCTTTTAATGAGGGGCTGTAAACCTTAACGGAACACAAATGATACTCGATATGTTTTGAAACCGAGTTATTTGTTGGCAAGCTTATTCAGATTCAAATATAATGCCGATTGCACGAATGCTATTTTTTCCGCTTATAGGTATACATGTATGAAGATACGTTTGTGACGTCATCAAAACAACACAAAATTGAGTACCATATGTATGAGCGAGGAGCCAAAAATGGGCGTGGCTAAGCTTCGACCATGACGTCAGTGGGCGTGGCTGATCATTGACCATGACGTCAGTGGGCGTGGTTGAAATGAGCGCTTTATTCAACCGACTAGTATGCGAAGTAACCCACTGTGGATATACAACCTACACTTTTTTTTGTATCAGGCAGACTTTGTCTTTTTTTTTCTGGACCGGCTTTACTAATTTTATTTATCTACTTTGTATATTTTTTACACAGACTTTGACGTTGAACAAAACAGACTTTGTCCGCAAACCAAGTAGACTTTGTCATTCTATATAGAAATACAGTAGGAAAATTCAATCAGACTTTGTTTTGTTATGAAACCAACTCTGTTATTGAACAAAACAGACTTTGTAATTTTTTCTGTCCAACTTTGTCATTTTGGCTTTTCTCTGGACCGGTTTTGCTAATTTTGTTTATCTACTTTGTATATTTTTTACACAGACTTTGACGTTGAATAAAACAGACTTTGTCCGCAAACCAAGTAGACTTTGTCATTCTATATAGAAATACAGTAGGAAAATTCAATCAGACTTTGTTTTGTTATGAAACCAACTCCGTTATTGAACAAAACAGACTTTGTAATTTTTTCTGTCCAACTTTGTCATTTTGGTAGTCAGACTTTGTCATTTTTTACATCGATTTGTGTTACTATTATTATGATTCCTTTTAAGACATGTAAATCAAATTAATAAAGTAAGGCGGTCAAGGATTTTTCGCTATACACGTAATATGGCGTGGATTTGTCATCAGAGCTATATGCATCGGACTAGTGTGCGAAGTAACCCATTGTGGATGTATAAACAAAACAGTAAAATGCTAATTTCTCCGCTTATAGGTATGTATGCAGGTATATTTGTGACGCCATCAAAACAACACAAATTTGTGACGTCATCAAATACGGCGTACATTTTTGACGTCACCAAATGTTATCGTAAAATATGTGACGTTAACAAAGAAAGCGTTACTCAGAAATTTGATGTTGCTTTGATATTTGACATCTGAGCTTTATTCAACCGACCAGTATGCGAAGTAGCCGGCTTTGGGTGTACAACCTACACTTTTTTTTGTTATCAGGCAGACTTTGTCTTTTTTCTGGACCGGTTTTGCTAATTTTGTTTATCTACTTTGTACATTTTTTACGCAGACTTTGACGTTGAATAAAACAGACTTTGTCTACAAACCGAGTAGACTTTGTCATTCTATATAGAAATACAGTAGGAAAATTCAATCAGACTTTGTATTGTTATGAAACCAACTCCGTTATTGAACAAACCAGACTTTGTCATTTTTTCTGTCCAACTTTGTCATTATGGACGTCAGACTTTGTCATTGTTTACGTCGAGTTTTGTTATTATCGTAATAAGGATTCTTTCAATATATCAAAATCAATTAAATTTAAGCGGTCAAGGGTTTTCGGTATACATGTAACATTATATTAACGTTTAATGTGGAAGGTACTTCGCCTATAAGATACTTTGTTCGCCACACAATGAATTATTCAAGCGCATCTTTGAAGCGGATAACTCAATTTTTAAGATTCTGGAACTGTACTGGTTGTAATTTTATCGAATTTTAGCTACATAATATGTATATTTTATAGCGTTTGATATCAAATATCAATTATATATATATGACAAAACTGTAATTGACATATATCATGATGTGAGTGATGTATGATAAGTAAATGTTCCTGACTTTTCAATAATGTGTTATTTCCCCCACTCCTATGATATAAATTTTCTCTTGATTATATTCCCCTGATTCACAAAAAGTCAATTTTCAAAAAGAAAATGCGGATAGTAAACATACAATTTTATTGTATGTCAATGAGAGAAATAGGATTTGATAGCTTTCTACCATTTAATTTGTTTTGGAAACTTGTCTCATTTTGAAAATACTGATAGAGTAGATATTTTCTAGATATTTTTTCGTTGACTTCAATGCAAACTGTAAAGCAATTATCTCCTATTGGATTCACAAAATTTAAAACAAAAATGCCCTGGTCACAATATACGCCGCCCCAGAGACTAAGTTTTAAGGGGGCGTAACTCACGCAAAAATCAATGAACCATAAAAACCTCCCTTCAAGCGCATCTACCAATTGAGGTGATAACATTGACCAAGTTTAAAAACAATTCCAGCCAGAAACTTAGGATGAGTTGAGCTCACAAGAAAAGTGGATGTACGTACGTACGTACGTGCGGATGGACGGACGGACGGACGGACGGACGGACGGACGGACGGAGAAGATGACGCAAATATACGGCCGTCTTCGGCGATGTATAAAAAGTAAGATGGTAAAATATTTCTATTAACCCATGTCTACAACATATCCAACTTTCATAGAGACCTATATGCTCGAAGTGTTTGTTCCAATTACAGTCCAGGGACCTTAAGTAGAAGGCTTTATGAATATTACTCATTAGGAGTTGTATAAAGTTGACTCGATACAATAAGTTTATTTCGACGCGATCCTTATCGATCTGCATGATTTTGTCTTGAAGATGTAATTAAATTCCCGTTATCCTTCCTGTTATCCCGAATTTTGGCATAAAAACATTAATTAGACACATCGTTGTGAGAGAGAAGGAAAACGTATTTCTTTAATATATTCGTGCAATTGGCATTATATTTGAATCTAAATGAGCTTGCCAACAAATAACTCGGTTTGATAACATATCGAGTATCATTTGTGTTCCGTTAAGGTTAACAGCCCCTCATTAAAAGCACCACTTTCTAGCCGTACGAAATGCATAAACTTACACGCATTTGTTAATAAACTTCGCATAAGTTGATTCACCGTGCCGGATTTCAAGATTGTGCTTCAAGAAAAAATTTATTGAAAAATTTATTTTTCTCTATATTTGTATGCAAGGGAGGTAATTTTGAACACTTTTTTCAAATATTTCCATAAGTATGCATTGATTTTAAATTCTAAACCGTACAAACTGCTTATGTTTGTATTTGGAGTGGAAATGTAACACAGTTTAGGAATTACCGGTACTTTCAAATCAAGTTTCGCCTCTGGCTCTTTGGTGCTAATGAGGGGTTGGATACCTTAATATATCACTATGTATTTGATTCGAATTGACAAACAATTCCAAAGCCCCAATGTACCAGTGGATCATTATCGAATTAATTTAGGATCTTGATAATAGCATTGAAGAGCTTCGGTGTAACTGAATAAATGTTGGAATATTATCTGAATGATACTTTCGATTGATTAATCTGAAGCTAATAGAGTCGAATGAATTTGGGGAAAAATCCTACTTATCTCGCTATGATTTCGGGTTCAAACGACTGTAAAAATGTACTAGCTTCATTACTTTACCGTATTTATTTAAAGGTCCAATGTCATTCTAAGGTCTGTTAAAAATGAACTACAAATGTGGTTTATAGCATTATGTTGGTTCGTTTATAGACTTCGGGTCAAACAAAGTAAGATTTATACTGAACATAACATATATAGATAATCATGCTATCTAAAAATAAGATCAAATATTTGACTATGCTCTCAAATATTTACGAACCTATTCCATATAATCTAAGCCGTAATCTAAGCCGCTACGAGTTAGACGAAGCCAAAATGTTGCAAACATAAAAAAGGTCCATATAAAGATAATCACACATCCCAACCAACATGAGTGAAAATGTATCTTTTAACGACGAAAGACTTAAATTAGGCTCCCAAATACGTTATCCTCAAATTAATTGAACATGAATCCCAAAATGCCACGCAAAATGGAGAAATATTAACTACTGTTGATTATCACTGCGAGCTGATAATTACTACTTGTACAAGCGATAGATTGTCAAGGTTATTCGAAACGCATCTGTACAAAGATTAAACCGAAAAACAGATAGGGAGTCTCTATCAATCACGGGTTAAAATCAATATACCTCGACAAAGTTAGGTCATAGCGAAATAAAACTATACCACTTATTCTATCTAATATATTGGTGAAACGGCTTCGGTGGACTAAAAATATCTATCCTTATGAGAACATTCGACATCCAATGAATGCGATATTCGACTAAAAACTACGAACTGGGAAAATGGTAAAGGTATCGAGTAAAGGGAGTTGGATTCAAACGCATTATTGAAAAATAAATTGAAATTTCTCGTTAGCTCTCAACATACCATAATCTCACAAACACGTCTAAAGACTCATCCAAAGCATATGTAACGAAACATTGACTATACCTTGACTTCCGGAAAATCTTAGCGAAATTTACCGAGTACCGATAGTTTTACCATTCGACTTGAATACATAGAGGGCGTAAGAATGTTTTATAGATATAACAAAGAGCTATGACCCATAGCCAATCGAATGATCTGTCATTAAACCCTGAATTAAGATAGAATCACCGTTTACGATAACCGAGCAGATGGAGCAGATGGAGCGATCCGGAATCTTTGTTAGAATTCACTACTTACTTACTCTAGGAAGAGAATCGCCAAGTCACCGACGAATGATGATATCGGCGATGGTTTCGGCACAAATGGAATGCATACAGATTTTAGCCAAACAGATTATAGACGGTCAATTACACCTTTCTCAAATGGATGTCGAGTACTTTCGACGTTACAGCCAGTTGCTTAGAGCATTAAAGAGTAATACAGTGCCCTTAAATCGAAAAAAGCACTTACTGTCATTAAGTCATTTCGTTTTACCGAGACTTTTGCGACCACAGTACCTCCGTCTTGCAATAAGGATTGAATTAACTGATTCGTAAAACCTGGTAAAACCATTGCTATAAAAGAATCAAGGATTCTTATTAAGACGAAGCTGGTCGAACTATTCCTTTTGATAAAAGCAAATACCGACGATAGAGATCATGTTATCTTTCAAGCGAGACGTCCTCTTTAGAGACAGGGCCTATTTTATAACGCAACTCAACTTTTAGTCATTGACAAATCGCAAATGTGCTTGCATTTATAATGAGCTTCTCTCCATATCCGTAATGTAATAGCGATATACATCCAAATCGGAAGAATTATTTTTGTGAAAGTGTATTGCGAAAACTGGGCTTTCTTATCACGAGCCTCGTTTTTTTTACTCCAAAACTTTTTACTCGAAAACCTTTACAAGAACTGTTTGACATGAACTGTTTGACATGAACACTTTAGAAACATTAAAAACAAACAACCGGTATTGGTCTACGAATTAGAAAAGTTGAACAAGACTAAACCGTAACTGGAAGTGGTTACAAAATGTGAGAGCTTTCAATAAAAGGTAACATCGTGTGCTCAAATCTTTCATCTCTTTCATCTCTAAAAGGCTTCTAGAAAGTATGACGTCATACTGTTATAATTACGTGGCAACATCTCGAAATGACAAATATTACGTCTTAATATCATTTTCCGAAGTTGAGCATAAACCAGTGATTTATGTTGGTTAAATATACCTTGCGTTCCAATTTCAAAAAATATATGTTTTGATGCCAAGATTGGTTATTCTAACGCGTTGCTATTAATCTTAAATTGACGCTGATAAGCAAAAAGCGATTTCAAAATTGAGACGAAAATGATGAATTCCATTTACGTGCGAACTGTAGTTTAGAGCATTGATTCCGTTTTAAGAAGAAACTGAGTCATTAAGCCCGTTTCGAAGTTGAAATGTGGGAACAACGAACGGTAACTCTGTAGTAGAGTGTGATTATTTGTTTCGTTTGAGGTAGTATATTTTGTCTAAAAACTAACTATACTTAGCGCATTGTCTTTAAGACTTGGCGAATGTGTCGTTATATAATATTGTGTATATAATATTGTGTAAAGAGAAAAATACATCGATCAGTTTAGAATAAAACAAAAACAACAACAGCAACAACAATAATAATATTCATATTGAAAGCGACTTCAATAATAACTCGTCGTGATAGAGGATAATGTGTTTACGAGGCAGAATATGCGAAGATATTTCCACATCGGATGATTCATCTACCCGATCGCATCCGGATTAAACTTATATTATATAATTATATATTATTTATATTATATTTATTGTATTAACTTTAATAGGCTTGACAAATTAAGACCGAAAATATTAGAAACATCATGTTATTGCTTGTATACTTTGTTTGACACAAAAGAGAAAATAAACTATCCGTACTAGTATATTTGACTCGACTTTGTTATTTGACTAAATTCGTTTTCTGTCAAATGGATTATTTTCGGCCGACCTATGCCGAATGTCCGGGATAAAACCTTAATTAAACTACGACTAACTATCGCTCCGTCGTCTGTTCGTTCACATTTTCGCGTTAACGCCCTAGTACCCCCATGAATATAAGCCTAAGATTATGTGCCTGATGGGACTTGAAAGTGTTGGGTTATGCGCCCTTGAATGTAAAAAAGGCCGTGTTTGATTGCATTTTTACTCTTGTAATCGCATATATTATACAGTATCGGCCAATCAAGTTGGACAAAATGTTTTTAAAGTGACAGTTCACATTTATTTCATTTTTAAGAGTATGTCGTGATCCAAAGATTGTATGTTCTAATGTGTATAAATGCAATCAGTTTTTTTTGAAGTTGTTATATATAAGTGAAAAATATGCCTTTAAAGTTGAAACAGGAGTGACAAATTCTGTATAAATCTTAACTGTTGTCCACAACAATTTGTTTAATTTTAGCACAAAAATATACATTTCTCGTAAACGGTTCAATATTTTGACTTGAAATTTTCAGAATTTCCCTAAGAAAATATGCTCTTTCAGATAGAATAAAAGTAAAATTCATGTAAAAATAATTGTAAAATGTCACTTTAAGATATCTTAAATTTGCGCTATTTTCAATCAGAATTTGATGCGTGTCTGCTAGATTTATATCCCGGACACACATATATATATCCTTAACTGATTCAGTTAAATGCCTTCGGATTGAAGAAAATTGTTGTTCTTCGTTTTCACTCTCGCATCGACACGCGTTGATTAAGACTCTGCGTATAAATGCTTGACATCCTAAGATCGATGATATTTTCGACCTGATTAGATTCGTACACGTTGAGTTATGCGCCTTGAAAATTAATAAAACGCACTTTTGACTTTGTTTTCGTGAAATCGTCCGCAAATATATAAATACCCTATATTAACAAAATGTGGTTGATTCTATAATTCCGCATATTCTAAATGTCCCGCCTAATCCTTACCTTTTTCGTTTTGTGTTCGCTGAATCTTATGCGACATCATTGAAAATTTCCGATGATCTCAGTTCTGTGACGGGAAATGTCCATTGTTAATCCTAAATTTTGTAACAAAAGACCATCGTCAATCCTAAATGTTTACGAACTCTTAATTAAGGGTTTAAAAAGGGACATCTTGTTTGTGGTGTATGTTTAGATAGTTTTATCAATAACGAGTTAACTTTCCATTGTCTGCGAACTTCTATTGTTAGGTGTGTAATCTGCAGCACCTTACAAATTAGACCAGTTGCCATAATATTTCGCCCTTAGGAAAAGGGTTAAAGGCACATAGATAGGTCTGCATGATAGTCTTATTAAATACATGTCATGATAATCCGTGCGCAGATCCAGAGGTGAGTCCGTGGACCTGGGGGCCAGACCCCCCCCCCCTCCCCAACATTGGCCGAATATTAAATTTTGACTAAATAAAACTTAAGTGTAACATCACATATTTTAACACATTTTAACCCTTTCCTAAACAACAGATTTTTAGGGTCATCCAATTTGAAATAATTATGCTTTAAGCTACAAAATATTTGTTGATAAAGATAGAATCTAGTGTTCTTATAAAATGTTGCATAGTGATACAAAATATTTGTTGATAAAGATAGAATCTAGTGTTCTTAAAAAATATTGCAAAGAAAATATTGAGGCAAAGGAGAAACTGCTGGTTATCAGCAGTTTCTTCTTTTGTCTCAATGTTTTTCCAAACATTTTCTATTAGGGACTTCAAATCTAGATCTTGTTTGGGAAAGGGTTAATCCATCATTTGGGCTAGGACCCACTGGAAAAATATTCTGGATCCGCCCTTGTATATAGATCTAGATCTATATCTATCTAATGAGGGACAATGGGTTATGCAAACATTTAGATTTTGTTGTCTGTGAAATTATATCTTCGGTCACATTCGAAAATGTCGTAACTACAGCTTCAATAAGCTGTAGTTACGACATTTTGAACGTGGTCGACGATATCTAGTTAAAAGCCGATTTATTCAAGGAGGTTGACATTCCAAAATCGATAAGACCGCCTCGTGTGTAAAGCCTTGTTTTTCTATGCCGAGTTTCGCTGTGCACTCACGTCGACCCTTTCATTATCGTCTGCGCTATGTGTGGTTAAGAAGGGAAGAATAAATAAAACTACACTGGATTAGATAACACGGTGCACAATCAATAGAGAGAAATATACTGTGTAGTAAACAACGAAATCATGCCCACTATCGGATACTGGAAAATACGCGGGGTAAGTCCGTTTTCTTGTTTTATAAGTAAGCAATCTCCGATTTTAGGTCTAGATCTCTAGATCTATTTCCTTGGGAAAGCAATGTGAGAAAAGAAGAAAATGCTGATTAGCATCATTTTCTTCTTTTCTATCTATGTTTCCCATTGTCTAATAGATCTAGACTTGTAAGAATTTTGAACATTAGATCTAATTCAACTTAATTTTGCCGTCTGCATTTGTTCGATTTTAGACCTGCCTACTGCTACATGCTTTCATGAAAGAGTAAGAGTTGTCCATTAAAAGGGTCATCTGTAAGTACAAAATTACACAATAATAGCTTTATGACATCTTTATGATCATAAAAAAGATGAACCGAAAATAGGATGTTAGATTTTCTAAATAATCCTCCAAAATACACAGATCTACTGCACACGCCACACAGTCACAAACCAAGTGCACGTGTACTGTTTTAACGCCGTGACCTTTAACAAAGCGCACACGTGTGATTGTTACGCAACGCGTCGTCTGCTTTTGTTAACCTTACAAACATTGATCAGACGATAAAAAAGGCCGTTAGCTGTCCTGTTCAGATTCAAATGTCAACCAAGATGATGCTCGGTTCCCACTGACGATCAAATCAACTCGATCAAGCCCGATCAATCAGAATACAGATAGAGCTTGATCGGCATAGATCTAGATGATCGGGAACGGTCGGGATGATTGTGCCACTACTGGAGCTTAATTCCTTCTCAATTTTAAACTGTCAAAAACATTCGGGTTAGATCAAGACAGTCGTAAAAAAAGAGAACAACATAGATTCTAATTTATACACAAGACAAAATTAACAAAGACACATATAGGGCCTACATAGATCTAAACATGTTCAGGAAATTGGCTATTAAAAAACCTGACAATCGTTATCATTCTTTGTTTTTGAAAAGGATTGTGCGTATTTTCAAACGTTTTATGTAGACATATTAAGACATGTAGATCGAGTAGAAAATTGAACTGTAAGCGATCGTGTATTAATCGGGAGACGATCGACCTGATCGAGAACAATGGTGTCTTGAGATCGAGTGTGATCCGGTTAATATCTTTTACTGCACCCAACCTGCACTCGATTATCAGACTTGTATTCGATTGGCTCCCGACCACATATCGATCAACTGTTTTTCCCGGGGTCGGGGGGGGGGGATGGTATGCTCCCTGATCTCCCTGATCTCCAGGTATATTCTTCAATTCACATCCTTTGTAGACTAGCTACGCCCTTGTTGTAACGGGACGTATGCAAAAACAGGTCTGTAGGAAGAGGGGGGGGGGGGGGGGGCTAAGAAGTGGGTAGTTAACGTTGACTAAAAATGCCGAATTGTCCTTAATTTATATTGAAAATTTAGGGAAAATCAAAAATAAGCCCCTTCAATTATGACAATATTCAGATACTGGCACAGGCATGGGATTTAGCCCCCCCCCCCCCCCCCCCCCTTAAAATCCTACGGGCCTGAAAAAGTCTCATCCGAAAGACTGGAGTGGCTTGGAAAGATGATGAATATTCTAGAACTAGCCTGACATGAATTATGCCTCAAATACATAATAGCAATGAATTTTGTGCTGAAAATAGACTCGGTCTACTGTTATGTTTTGATAAACTGTCGGTGTTGTTAGGAAATCTCGTAACTACGTCTTGAATCAAGCCGTAGTTACGAAATTTTATAACAACACCTACGAAATAACATTGTTTGTCCAAAATTACGTCACTGTTTACTTAATAAAATCGTTTCCTATTCATCACTGCTGCACAGTCCAGTGAAAGGAAATTCTGACACTAGTGAAGGGTAGGTTTGCCCAGGTAATGTCACTAATCCTGTCTTTATCAATCAAGGTAGACAGCCAGGTTAAGGTGCTCGCTAGTAAAGGTATCCCCAATAATGTCAAGGTATTCTTGTTTTTATCAAACATAATACACCCAAATACACTTCCAATTTGTTACTAAAAATAGTAACACTTTTTGATGCCAGATCGAGGCTCTGACCCAAATGTGAGTAAAGCATCCAACGTGCAATGGAAATGAACGTAGGAAAGAAGAAGTTTAAGAGGCTTCACACTCCGTTTAGTGATGATTCCTCTGTGAATCTCGACGGGATATCATTGACTGACTTCCATTTATGGCCTTTATCGGCTTTTAAGTCATTTTTGGCCCTCCAAAAAAGTAGTATCCTCGGATCTTTTGAGGACCTAGCCGCAAGGTTAAACTCTCATATTCACGTAAACCCCCCTTCCCCAACAAAAAAAAAGTACGAAACATGCCATTTTCAGTGTGAAGATGATTATGTCAGTACCGAAAGGTTTATGAAGAAAGATAATTCATTATGGTAGATCAATTTGATAATAAAAACATAGCTGCACAAGTTAAAGCTCATTTCCCAAACGACAAATTATTTAGACTTCAAGTTTGACAGCGGCTTAACCCTTTCCTAAACGGCACCTGATTCAATTATGAAGCTCTTGCAGATAACAGAATGGGTATCATGAAGTAGGTTTTTTGTGCAAGGGCGGATCTAGAGTGGGGGGGGGGTCGGGATGTCCGCATCCACCCCCACCCCCCTGGAATCAGCCGAAAATTGAATGTTGACTATATAATTAAAGCGTCAATATACTAGGCCTAACGTTATATAATTTGACACATTTAAGTCATCATTTGGGCGTGGACCCCCCCCCCCGCCCTGGCAATTGGTCTTGGACCCCCATGAAAAATATAGTAATATAGTAACGAAAACCTTGAGGCAAAAGGAGAAAATGCTGATTAAAAGTATTTCATTATTTTGCCCCTTGAAATGATTTTTGAAACAATCTCTGTAAGACAGACAAAGACGGATCTAAAAGGGGGTCGGGGGTCCGGACCCCGCCTTGAATATGACGAAAATCGAATTTTGACTACATAGCGTTAGTATGGTATCTAACATAACAAAATTCACAAATTCAAAGCCATGTTATAGGCTAGACCCCACCCCTTGAAAAAAATCCTGGATCCGCCCTTGACAGTCAAAACATTAAAATTTCTTGTTTGGTAAAAGTTTAAAACATTTTTCTTTTCAATTGTTTTTTTTTTTTTTTTTTTTTTTTTTTTTTTTTTTTTTTTTTAATTTAACGCCTCTCAACAATATTTCAGCAATAAGTTAATTTATAATTGTCCACGCTCCGCGGCTGGGAATCCATCCTGTGACCTGTCCATTATTGGCTCTAATCTAGAGCACAAACACATGCAAAATATTACCACTCACACTTGGACAGTACTAAGGAGCTCACTTGCTCCTGCAAAATTCTTTTTATATGGTTTTCAAAAGCAGTAGCTCATCCTGAACTTGCATGGTGGTAATGGGCGATGGAGACAGGGTACGAATGATTACAAGCCAAAAAATCTCTATTTTCAATCAAAGTTGCAAAAATATTCCTGTAACTGAAAACTCTAATAATTAACGCAAATGACTGTATAAAATATTCTTAATACTTAGGCAGAATAAATGAAAAATGCTCGCGCGAAAATAACGACTCGCACAATGAATTATATAGTAAAAAGACCACGTGACCTTTTGTTTGCTCACTTCATGCGCAGGTCACGGTTAAAAATTTGGAAGTGTATTTGGGTGTATCAGACTGTCGTTATCTTGCATTATAGGACATAGATCTGCCCAGGCCTGGACCCGTCATTCCTGCGGAGCCATTCATGGGTTGATATTCGCCAACTTCAGCAAGCAGTCTAGTTTTCAGTATTATTCTTAAACTGAATATCAGCGATATGATTTGTGAGAATACATCCCGTTCAATTTAAGATTTCTTGTTATTTAATCAGGACTTAGAAACTGAAATTAGAATGGCAATGAATTTTGTGCTAAAATAGACTGTGTTTCCTGTTATGTTTTGATAAACCGTCGGAGTTGTTATAAAATCTCGTAACTACTGCTTAAATCAAGCCGTAGTTACGAGATATTACAACAACACCTACGAAATACTATTGTTTGTCCGAAATTACGTCACGATTTACTGGAAAAAATCGTTCCCTATTGATTTATAACTTTTGGCGAGTGCAATATCGCCTCAGTTTGTAACATCCACATTTAGCGAGATAAGAGTTTCATCAGATCGGATTCTGTGCAAGGGCACTCTCTTTCACAGAGGCTCTTTCATTTCACCTCTGTACAGGGCTGCGGAAGAATATCCCGTCTCCATATAACCTTAGCTGTTGAGTGGTACGTAAACCTCCGTAAAATCCAGTTGTCCGAAATCACGCCACGAATAACTAGATAAAATTGAACCCTATTTAGAGCAGATCAGCATGTATAAATGATATGTACGTAATCGGACCTTGATAGATTTAAGTTAGTCTCTTATCATGACCTCTTTACCTGTAGCAACTGTCAGGGAGCAGTATAGATCTTGATCACACTGTCATTTTAGTTCTGGACACAGGCTGATCTTGTCCAAGGGTATCTGGCTTACAGTCGCGATAATTGTCTCTTCATGTCACAGTATGAGTTTGATTATATGTGATCCAGGATCTGCAAAATGGACCCTTTAACCCATTACCACACATCGACTCTTTTTTACTCCTCACAAGATAAAGGCCTTTGAAAACATTGTGGAAAATGAGGAAATTGCTTGTCACAAGCAATTTCTTCGTTTTCCACAATGTTTTATAATCCAAAATGGAAAGGATTTTATAATTTCGTCAACTTGAAATTGTCGTCTGCTACACCTTTCAAATTGGAAAAGTTCAAAATTTTGTCGTTTGGTAATATGTTAAGCATTTTAAAAATCTCATGTTTTTCTACCAGCCTTTGTCTTCCTGAAGTCTCATCAGAAACCTTGCTGTTCTGGAACGGTTGCTACAAATCACGAAGAAGTCATAAGGATCCATTTTGAGATCCCGGCTTCCGAAGTGCTCATATTTATGTGTCTCATTTTATTCATGCACAGTTAGCGGCCCCAATCAGACTGTTGTTGACATATGCCGGGGAAGATTTTGAGGAGGATATTTACGAGCAGGGCGATGGTGAGTAACACTTAAGGTAGTCCACCCCTAATGAGATTCACATGACGTCGGAATTTCTTGTGCGACGTCGTTTAAATTTGTTACTTTTCCGAACCTACATTTGGACGACGTCGTAAATATTCGGCTTTTGAACGTTCCAAGTGATCGGTCAATTAGCAGTTAGCAAACTATTATAGATCATTTCCATGATATGACCAAAATGCAAAACAGTCTCTACACAAGCTACCATTTTAATGGTGATATTTATCATTTCGTATAATAATGATACTTGAAGATTATTTAGTAGATTTGGATTTAGTTGATTAATTTAATACACATGCTTTTTATGTAAAGAGAAAATAATAGAAGTGTGCCTCTCTGTCCGTTTATTACAGGCCCCGAATTCAGCCGAGATGTTTGGACCAAAGCAAAGGCACAGATGGGCGATAAGTTGGACTTTCCAAACGTAAGTGTAATTTACCACATCGTCGATTAGTCGAACAAATGACCTCATCTGATCAGTGATCACCCTCAGCGATGCAGAAACTTACTTTTAAAGCGAGATATCGTCGTTTTCCAACAAAAACCTCGTAATGCAGCTTAAAACAAGCCGCAGTTACGAGGTTTTTGTTGAAAAGCGACGATATACACCTTAGAATACAACACATTGATAAGCTAGTAAGGATAATGTTATGAGAAAATGGTAGCATTTTATACTGCAACTGTAACATAGACGATTCTTATATGTACCTACAATAAAGGATTTATGTGTTTTGAATAACATGTTTTCGATGTGAGCTGACAGATATGGGTTGTTATTTTCATGCCCGATCTACAGTAATCTTTCGTGTAATCTTGTCTTGGGAATGTAATTTCGAAAGGAAACTGGTAGAAGTACTAGAAATGCACAATGTGCATTCATGCGGTGTGAAGTATAATTGAATGCATTATATGTAGATCTACTATTATAATAATTTTGTAGTAATTTGCTTTAATTTTATGATTTTGTTCATTCTTGCAAGACGAAATGTTACATGTAAAATGCAATAAAGCAGTAACTCGTGCACTTGGTTGATTTCCTATAACCGATAACGACCCTTTCACCGGATCCCAGCTCATACATATGATACATGTATATTAGTATGATTATTTACGTTGTTTTTAAAACTTGTTTTTAAAATTCATCTTCACTTGTTATTCCAGTTACCTTACTATTTCGATGGCGATGTCAAAATTACACAAAGTAACGCTATACTGAAGCATATAGCACGGAAGCATAAATTAGGTAAGAATTCCTTCAGTGAGACACGGATCCAGAGCTCAAGGATGGAGACGTGGATTGTGCTTCAAAAATAATGATAAATGAGCCATGATCTGGAAAAACGTCTCTAATGGCACATAGGCCTACTGATTATCAATATGGTCGATCTCGGCTTATCTTTATTCTCAATTTTCACTCACTTCGAAAAGCGAATACAATTTCATAAGTTTTTAGCTCACTTGAGCACGAAGTGAAGTGCTCAAGGTGAGTTATTGTGGTCACTCAGTGTCCGTCGTCCGTCCGTCTGTCTGTCCGTCTGTCCGTCTGTCCGTCTGTCAACAATTTGGTGTTTACACTCTAGCATCCACAAAAGTTAGGCAATCTTGATCAAACTTGGTCAAAGCAAATATGGGCATAGGTTCTCGGATGGGTTTGATTATGTGCCTGATCGGACCAGAATGTGCTGAGTTATCTGTCCTTGAATGTCAAAATATGCTGTTTTTAACTTTGTTTACACTCTAGCATCTACAATTATTGATCGATCAAGACAAAACTTGGATATAATGTTGGAGACTATAAGATATCAAATGAGTTCGATTTTCAGTCTGATCTGACGAGAAATGTGCCTTTGAATTTTACAAAATTGCCGTTTTCGGTTGTTGTGGACCTTGTTTACACTCTAGAATCTACAATTATTGATCAATCAAGACAAAACTTAGACACAATGTTGGAGACCATAAGATTTCAAATGAGTTGGATTTTTGGTCTTATTGAACCAGAAAGTCGAGAGTTATGTGCCCTTGAATTTGACAAAATTGGCGTTTTTGACTATTTTTGACCCTGTTTACTCTCTAGAATGTACAAATATTGATCAATCAAGACAAAACTTGGACACATTGTTGGGGACTATAAAATTTCGGATGAGTTTATTTTCAGTCCAATCAGTTTAGAAAGTCGAGTGTTATGTGCCCTTGAATTTGACAAAGTTGCCGTTTCGACTGTTTTCGACCTTATTTACACTCCAGAATCTACAATTAACGACCAATCAAGACAAAATTTAGACACAATGTTGGAGACTATAAGATCTCAAATGAGTTTTATTTTTGGTCTGATTGAACCAGAAAGTCTAGAGTTATGTGCCCTTGAATTTGACACAATTGCTATTTTATACTGTTTTGGACCCTGTTTACACTCTAGAATCTACAATTATTGATCAACCGAGACAAAACTTTTGACACTGTGCTGCTGATTATAAGACCTTGCATGAGCTGAATTTTACTGCAATAAAATGAGAAAGTGGTCAGTCATGCATGTGCCCTTGAATCTGGCAAAATTTCTGTTTTGACTCTAACAACCACAAATAATGAACAATCAAGAAGCAATTTGGATTATGATGTTAATAACGATAAGATCTTGGATAAATGAATTTTAGAATAATCAGAGTAGAATTTGCTCAGTTATCTGCCTTTGAAATTTTACTCTAAAACCTCAAATAGTGACTAATCAAGACAAAACTTGACACAATGATATTGACCATAATTTTGTTTTCAGTCTTAAAGTCTTAAATATCAATTGAATTGAACAAAACATCGGCTCATATCATTTTGGTTCAGGTGAGCGATATAGGATCATCATGGTCCTCTTGTTTGTCGCTGTGCTAAACGGAATTCAATGTGATCCAGTTAAGCCAGCCAATTCCTTTGTTGCTAGCACATGTTAATCATTTCCTAAAACAAGTCATGACTTTGACGTCCCTATAACAAACATTTGGAAAATCATTGAAAAAAAAAATGATGATACTCAATACTGTGCTGGATTTTTGGAATAAAACATAGCAATAATTCAGATATATTAATGACTTAAGATTTTAGTGATGTTTCTGAGACAGATAAATGACCAAACTTAAATCTAAACCAAGGTCGTTGTTCAAATCTCTCGTGCTGAGAAAAGCAGGAAATATAGAACAAGATCAGTGTGTGTATATATATGCTGTCTGATCTTTTTCATTGTTAGATATACTTACAAATATAAAATTATCCATAAATAAAAAATCTTATATTAAAAAATTACTCTATCTCAATATTTCGGCGTAGTAGCCTTTTTCTAGAGAAAAATATAAAATATTTACACTTTTCTCTAGAAAAAGGCTACTACGCCGAAATATTGAGATAGAGCAATTTTTTAATATTTGTATATTTATTCCCTTAGGAATACCATTTAAAAAATCTTATCTAAGTCGTCATTCAAAACCCTTGTCATATTGAGACAAAGGGGTAATATAGTATGTATACACAGGCTGATCTTATCTATGCTATACGTCAAGGTAAAATTTATACTTCTATAATAAAATATCGCACATTTCAGATGGAGCAGACGACACAGAAAGGGCAATAGTTGACATGTTATTGGACACAGCGATGGACTTTAGAAATGGAACAGTTCGTCTCTGCTATAATCCAGATTTTGTAAGAATATATATTTACACATCATATTAAGTTAGTCTTGTATTGCTTTTCTTACACGTTAGTATAGTTCAACAAACGGGAGTGGCCGTTGTTTAGGACACATAGTCTTTGCAAATGAGAGGGTATTTTAGTATTTGTTTAGATGAAATTGTGGATTTGTTAAAACTGGAGCAATCTACACCATAATTGTCCCATTAATTTTCCAAATAGGGAGGGACATTTTCATTACGAATCAAAATGTTGCCTTTATTCAACCGCAGCGGTGAACTTTTCCCAGACGAAACGAATTTTGGAATGATTTTTTAAATCGAAAAGAACTGCAGACGACAAATAGGTGTTACTCCGTGAATGGAACTTGACTTAAAGCGTATGAAAAGTATTGACAGAAAAGGGGAAATATTGGTTATTGGTATTTACTTCTATCTCCCAATGCTTTAAGTGCCATTTTTAACCACGTCAAAGTCGAGTTTTGTTTGGGAAAGGGGTTAAAACGACAATTTTATTCTTTCAGGACAAATTGAAGGACAAATATTTGGAGGACCTCGTCCCTAAATTAGATTCCTACGAGAAGAAGCTCGGGGACAATCCATGGTTTGCCGGCAAACACGTAAGTATTTTAGAGTAAACTCATGAGGTAAAAGTCTGTATCTGGGACTAGTCACCATATCCATGGCCAAGTATTTTTTGTAACAATCTGGTATAAATTCTTCTATTAGAGTTTTCACCATGCATCCAGGGCAGAGAGTTGTTTTCTTGTTGAAATCAAATATTCCTTCTTATGTGTTGACTTAACAGTGTTGGTTGAATTTGATTCTTTCCCATACAACGAAAAGTAGTAAATTGAGAAAGGAGTTGTAGACGGCAAAATGAATGTTGATATATGAATTTGAGTAGAATATAGCACAGAAAATATTTAGGCAAAAGGGGAAAATGCTGTTTATCAGAATTTCCACAAAATAACACATTTCGAACGTGCGTTTTGTTATTTAGAGTGTTATAATGGAGATAGTAACAAGTTTAGAGGTCTTTGTTTGCCAAATAAAAACCTCTGTGTTCTGAACTACATGTTAAGGCAAATACCTCGGCACTGAGCGCCTCGGTTTTTACCTACACATGTAGTCCGTCGCACATCGGTTTTTATTTGGCAAATAAACAGCTCTAAACTTGTTATTATTTCAAAAGCAACACATGGTTGGGTCTACCAGATTTCACAAAATAACTAGTAATGCGCATTAATCCTAATCTTTCTCAACAAAGACTATTTGACGTTCTATATTGAAAAGGCTTGTAAAGAAATTTCTCTTTTAGATACAGCACTTCCTTTGCTATTTCTCGTTTCATAAATCCAAGCTTTATAAACATCCAATTTTTTTCGTTTGCAGATAGTTTTCAAATTGAAGCAGTCAAATTTTGTCGTTTGTCGAAAGTCTCAATGAATCTATTTATTTCGCAGGTGACTGTAGCAGATTTTCCATTCTACGAGTTACTAGAGCAACATACACGGATGAAGTCCGACCTTCTAGCCAAATACCCTAAACTAACAGCATTTATGAAGAGGTTCGAGGAATTACCAAAAGTCTCAGAGTATCTCAAGAAACCCGAGGTGAAAAATATGCCAATCAACAATAAAGTAGCAAAGTTTAGATGAACATCGATAACAACAACAACGAAAGCGTTCGTCGTATTTTCCTACTAAAACATCGTTACTCAATCAAAGTATTTCATGCCTTCCAATGACATAATAATAATACAAAAAATTCTTAGGGAATCGACGATTTGCTGGTGGAAACAATGACTTTGACTTTTGAACTTTTGTTTTTATTTAGCTTCATTATACCAGAAATGACAATATAAAATCCATATAGCATCAGTAAAATTCACCAAACAATTCAAACATTAGCAGGGGTGGCATTCACCAACAATTCTAAATTTCTTTTCATATTCTAAATTACATTAAAAGCCATCTGATTGGACGGGACATATGTTTCTGTCAATCAGATGGCTTGTTATGTAATTTTTTAATAAGAGTGGGGATTAGACAGGTTGATGAGTATCACACAAGAAAATGTGTTACCGGGTTCTATCCAAATAAGCAAGAACAACAACGATGATAGAAAATGTTTATCAAAGCAGTACTTTCTGTAAGCTTTAAAGGTTTTGAAAGATTTGTACAATTTAATGTTAATAATTGTATACCACTGCAGCATTAATGCGTTTATTGCACCCCTTTCATAAATAATACATCGTTCACGTTCGAAAATATCGTAACAACAGGTTTAACAAGTTATAGTTACAACATTTTCGAATGTGACTAGCCAGTTTCTTGATCCTGATCATTTTCATGATTTTAACATTAGACTGGTCTTATCTGAAAGCTGCTACAGGTCACAAAATCTGTACTAATAAAGAGTTTTACGATATAGCGCAGAAAATAATGAGACAAAAGGAGGAAATTCTGATTATCAACATTTTGTACTTTTGCCTAAATGTTTTCCAAGATTTCATATTTTACAACTTGTTTAGAAAAGGGTTAGACGATAAAGCATAGTTATGAAGACACATCAAAAACAGAAAATATATGTTACTAATATGATCATTTTTTTGTTTTACTTATGTTTTATATTTTAAAGACAGCTAAAGATTTGCACATTTTATCACTTTCATTTTATCGCTGTTTTTTGTTGTTGTTTTTTTTTGTTTCATTTCGGACAAATCTAAAGCTCTTTTGTCCGAGAAATGGTTAATGACACACTATTTTGTAATTGTGATTGTTAATGTGTAGCTTTCCAGCATAAATTGTTCTAGATTCTGTTAGAACCGGAGTTTAGCTTCAATAAGAAGCGGCTTTTTTTAAATGAAAGATATTTGTTTGCAGAGTTGAATAACTTCAACAAAAGTGTATACCAACAGTATAGGCCAGAGATCAAAGGCCAATTTTCTTAATACATTAATGACCTGTCACGCTAGAAAGCTACCTTTTAGGAAGTTCATAAAAATTGATAAACAGAACAGAGGAGGGGTCTACTAGATATCACATTTGGAAAATGAACAAATGATAAGATTTCGCCTTCCACACAGACTGACTATAGGCGATAGTTGTTACGCTCACCAGATAGATCTAGTCACTTTCAGAGTTTCAGTGTGACGGGTCAAAACAGAAGATTGGATATGTTTTAGATTCTCAGCATAAATTAGCATTAGTGTTGTCGTCTGCAACTTCTTTTATGAATCAAACCTTGGGGGGTTGACTAATCATCCCTTTGAAATTGTGTTAAATAGTTTCCTTTGTAAATTGTGTTATCGTTAAACACAGATCCTAAAAAACGAGAAAAGGAAATAAATATGAAGATATTTTACTACGTTTGTTTCACTTCCTTCAACCATTTTCAATGAGATGATAGAATGTTGAGATCAAATGAAAAACATAAAGAGGTGAAGATATTTAATTTTTCTTTGTTTCGACTCAAATAGATGTAAAGGAAGACAGGGCTTGTATGACAAAATGTTATAATGAATAAACGTTTTTTAGACAGCAAATTTGGTCCGTTGGTGCATTTTGCAAACAGTTGCAGATTACATAATAAGGTACCGGTCATTCTTAGAGTTCACATTTTTCTTATAATTATTTTTTCTGCCTGTCCTCTCCAAAACTTTCTCCATTGATATATTCAAACTCAGATATTGTTTGTGATGGAAACAAGATAGTTCAGAACAAAGTTCGTTCTAGTTCTAGCTACGCTTGCCTTCGTCATTGTTCGGCAAAACTTGGTAACTATGCGTGAGATACCGGCTCAACTTCGAGGATTCTCACTTGACTTCCGGATACTGAAACGAGATCCATCGAAATTAAAAATAATTTTTGATTGAGGAAGTGTGAGTTTAAGGTAGAATACCTGTAAAATGGCCATGTTGTTGTGTTTTCATGGCGGATACCATTATGTCTGAAAATGGCATGCTCTGAGGAACATGTGTGCCAAATTTGGTGCTTATATCACAAAGAAAAGCATTTCCCTATTTTTGAGCTATAGGAATGGCGGCCATCTGGGGAAATGGTCACAATGTTGATTTCACTATGGATATCTTGCTTTTTGAAAATAGTACACTCTAATAAAGATTTGTGTCGAATTTGGTGATTGTATCTCAAAGATAAGGATTTTTTCTTATTTTTTCTTCTACGGAGAAGGCGACCATCCTGAAAAATGGTAGCCATATTGGGTTTTTATGGTGGATACTATATGTTTTGATAAAAATGTACTTTTATGAATATTTGTGCTAAATTTGGGGTTTGTGTCTTCAAAAAGAAGGCTTTTCTAGATTTTCTTTACATATAGGGATGGCGGCCATCTTAGATTTTGGCAGCCATGTTGGTTTTTCATGGTGAATACTATATCTTTTGAAAAGAGTATATTCTGGGGAACATTTGTGCTACATTTGGTGCTTGTCTCTCGAAACAAAGTATTTTTTCTTATTTATTTACCTCTAGAGATGGCGGCCATCTTGGAAAAATTGCCGCCGTTTTAGTTTTGAAAATAGTATACTCTGAGGAATATCTGTGCCAAATTTGGTGCTTGTATCACAAAGTGAAGTATTCGGCCACTTTTTGGACTTCACCTCCCCAACTATTACCACACAAGGACTATTTGACTCCCTGCAAAACCATGGCTTTGGAAAACATCGTAGAAAATGAAAAAAAATTGCTTGTGACAAGCAATTTCTTCATTTCCCACATTGTTGTTTAACCCAAAAAGATAAAAAAAAAATATTAACATTTCAATCACTTAAAATTGTCGTCTGCAGGATCTTTCAATTTGGAACAGTTCAAAATTTTGCCCTTTGGTAATGGGTTATAGAAAATAACAGAAAGCGGGGAAGATACAAATTTGACTAGGACTGTGGTATCTGCAACAGTTCCAAAGTCCAAAAAGGGTAAGAATTCCTCTTAACGGTATATAAATGTAATAGTAATGAATCTTTGTCTAAGAGCCGATATTTTATTCACTGAGGCTTGTATCAGAAACATGGATATGTGACAGATAATCTGAGAGTTGCACGCAAAATTTTAAACAAGAAGCCCGAAGTCCAAAAATGTTTAAACTTTCCCAAAATTACATGTCAGAGTATTGAACCAGCCTGGTAGTATGGTCACAGAGAGATGTGTAATGATACACAGCAGTAATAGAATCAGTAGAAACAGTAGTTACAATGTATGCCTCACGTGAAACTTTAACCATAGCATTACGCCTAATATTGACAAAAACGTAGATACCCGGGTGAACAGAATAGCCACCTCTATTCTACTCAAAGTCAAACTAAAATTACTTAAAATCCGTGATTTGAAATTAACCGATCTCTAACGTGATCAGTTTAAGAAGGCTATGTCAGGGATTGACAACAAACAACTTGTCATTAATCAATCAATCTTTTCATTGATAGTGACAATCTAACATTGGAATGAACAACCTTTAACCCACTCCCACAAAGTGACTCCTTTCTACTCCCCACAAGATAATGGCTTCGGAGAACGTAGTAAAAAAATAAAGAAATTCATTGTGACAATAAATTTCTTCATTTTCCAGAATGTTTTCTTTTCAAGATACTTTTAATGAGATTTATTAGATATTTTCGTCTGCAACATCTTTGAATTTGGACCAGTTTAGAATTTTGCCGGTACTTAATGGATTAAGTCTGATCGTATTTCTTACCGGGAGTACTTGGGGGTTCATCAATTTCGGCTCTAAAGTCAGCGTCTGTTTCAAATGGCCCTTCATCGGTAATTGACACTGTGAATTACAGAAAAGATGCATCACACACAGGGAAAATCATTCGAAACTTTCGTTTACGAATGTTATTTTTGATAACATTATTTCTGGATTCTTATAATTGTATATGTTTAAAGGATTTGGTTTTGGTATACACAGCGCCCCACCTACGAAGAAGAGGGGGTATATTGGTTTCACCATGTATGTCTGTCTGTCTATCCGTCCGTAGACTTTTCGATTCCGTACTCTAACTCAAGAACCGTTTGACCTAGGATCTTGAAATTTTATTCAGTTGTTGCCCATGATCCAAGGGGGTGCCCTTTTGTTTTTGGGTTACGAAGGTCAAGGGTCAAGGTCACAATTGGACTTTGTTTAAATCCGTGTCCATGTCCAAGTCAAGAACCGGTTTACCTAGGATCATGAAACGTTACACAATTGTTGCCCATGACCAAAGCAGGTGCCCTATTGTCTTTGGGTTACGAAGGTAAAAGATATAGGTCGCAATTGCACTTTATTTAAAATCCGTTTCCGTGCTCTTAGTCAGGAACCGGTTAACCAGGATCATGGAACTTTGCACACTTTTTGCCCATGACCCAAGGAGCTGCCAATTTGACTTTGTTTAAAACTGTGTTCCAACTAAAGAACCTTTTGAGCTAAAGCAATTTTTTCAGTGATAAGGCGCTAATGGGGTATTTGTCGGCTTTGCGACAGATCTAATTGTTACTGTTCTTGTTAGCTCACCTGAGCACGAAGTGCTCAAGGTGAGCTATTGTGGTCACTTTTTGTCCGTCGTCCGTCTGTCTGTCTGTCTGTCTGTCCGTCCGTCCGTCCGTCCACAATTTCGTGTTTACACTCTAGCATCTACAAATATAGGCCAATCTTGACCAAACTTGGTCAAAACATGTATGGCCATAAGATCTCGGATGAGTTCGATTATGGGTCAGATCGAACTAAAAAGTCAGGAGTTATCTGCCCTTGAATGCGAAAAATACCTAGTTTTGACATTGTTTACACTCTAGCATCTACAATTATTGATCAATCAAGACAAATCTAGGACATAAAGTTGCAGACCATAATATCTCGGATGAGTTCGATTTTTAGTCTGATCTGACCAGAAGGACGAGAGTTATGTGCTCTTGAATTCGACAAAATTGCCATTTTCGGCTGCTTGCGACATTGTTTACACTCTAGAATCTACAATTATTCATCAATCGGGACAAAACTTGGACACAATATTGGGGACCATAAGATCTCGGACGAGTATGATTTTCAGTCTGATCTGATTAGAAAGCCGAGAGTTACTTGCCCTTGAATTGGACCAAATTGTCATTTTCGTCTGTTTTCGACCTTGTTTACACTCTAGAATCTACAGTTATTAATCAATCAAGCCAAAACTTGGACAAAATATTGGGGATCATAAGATCTGGGATGAGTTTGATTTTCAGTATTATCTGATCAGAAAGTCGAGAGTTATCAGCCCTTGAATTTGACAAAATTGCCGTTTTTGACTGTTTTCGACCTTATTTATACTCTAGAATCTACAATTTTTGACCAATCAAGACAAATCTTGGACACAAGGTTGGAGACCATAAGATCTCAAATGAGTTTGATTTTCAGTCTGATCTGACCAGAAAAATGAGAGTTATGTGCCCTTGAATTTGATAAAATTGCCGTTTTTGGGTGTTTTTGACATTGTTTACACTCTAGAATCTACAATTATTTATCAATTGAGACAAAACTTGAAAGCAATGTATGAAACTATAAGATCTTGAATGAGTTTGATTTTCAGTCAGATCTGATAAAAAAGCCGAGTGTTATGTGCCCTTGAATTTGACAAAATTACTGTTTTCGACTGTTTTCGACCTTGTTTACACTCTAGAATCTACAATTATTGACCAATCAAGACAAATCTTGGACACAATGTTGGGTATCATAAGATGTCGGATGAGTTTTATTTTCTGCCTGATTTGACTAGAAAGTCGAGATTGATGTGCCCTTGAATGTGATCAAAATTGCCGTTTTTTGCTGTTTTCGACCTTGTTTATACTCTAGAATCTACAATTATTGATCAATCAAGACAAAACTTGGACCAAAATGTTGGGGATCACAAGATCTGGGATGAGTCTGTTTTTCAGTCTGATCTGATCAAAAAGTCGAGAGTTATGTGCCCTTCAATTTGACAAAATCGCTGTTTTTGGCTGTTTTCGACCTTGTTTATACTCCAGAATCTACAATTATTTATCAAACAAGACAAATCTTGGACAATGTTGGGCACCTTAAGATCGTGGATGAGTTTGATTTTCACAATGTTATTGACCATAAGTTCGTTTTCAGTCTTTAAGTCATACATATTTATTGAATTGAACAAAAGTGTTGCTCATATCATTTTGGTTCAGGTGAGCGATATAGGACCATCATGGTCCTCTTGTTTTTAATGAAATCGGAGACGTTACCAGGATTTTAAAACAGCTCCGCAGTCCGAGAGGGTAAATGAACAAAGGTGAATATTTATATTTTCAAGCCCACCTCTCGTCAAATCATTGTTTGTTCGGAAACTCTGATTGCCATTTTGCAGGGCCGCTTGTCGGGCCTCTTGTTTGGCCTTCCGTTTGTTTTGTCTCTCCAGCTTCTTCTGATGTTTCTTTTTTCTTCTCTCCTCACGTCGCTGTTTACGCAGCTCTCTGTTTAGCTGACGGACTTTCTTTTTCAGCTCTGGTCTGTTAATGGAAATTTTACTCGTGTATATAGTTGAAGACCTGCATCATGTAGAATTTGAAACATTCTTACAGCTATAGGTTACAGACTTCTCTTTTTATAGTAAAGTTTGTATCAATTTGGACAAATGTAAGATTCTGAACTTTAGGAACGGTTGAAATGTAGCCTACTTACTGCTTGGTGTACACCTGCATCAGCGTGGCTATAACAGCAGCTACAGCTCCTACACCAACTAGAGACAGAATGGTCAGTGCGGCTATCCCGGCCGGGGTTTGAACCCACGGTACACCAGAGTCATCATCACTAGCCGTCACCGGGGCGTATTTCTTAACTCTTGTAATGGAAAAGTTTGACCAAAACGTACCTGGTAAAAAAAAGATAAGAAATGTGACATGGAAATTGAGTTCTTATAGTTATTGAGTTTACCATGAATATGGACCAGCTTGCATATAAACCCCTTTTCAAGACTACAATTACCATATTTATCTTAAATATCAAAGTAAAGAATATTTAAAGGCAGAATAACACTTAACATCTTGCAAAGTTTCCGAGAACTTCGTACAAAAAAATAAATATATATTATTAAAATATGGTCTTTAAATTGCATATATGCCAAATCTTAGCTTTCTACCTTGTGTATTGGCTTAGATGTCGACGGATTTAAAACCCCATGATTTGTTGTCCCGGGAATAATATTTACAATAATGGAACATATGGGGTTTTCAATCCGTCGACATCCTAGCCAATACACAAAATAGAAAGCTAAGATTTGGCATAGATGCAATTTAAAGGCCATATTTTCATAATACATATTTATTTTGTACGAAGTTCTCGGAAAATTTGCATGATTTTAAGTGCCATTCCCCCTTTAAGTATATGGATAGCAGTCTTTGAGCTCTAATCAGTAATAAAAGCCAAACCGTTAATTCCAGATTTTAAAAGATTATAACTGAACTTTTCGTAAAGCGATAATGTGTGTGTGGTATCTTTCATAAATAAGGTTATATTAAAAAGTGCTGAATAACAAATGCGTGTTCGTCAAATCACGTACCGGCTTCAGCTTGTGTCGTCAAGGTGATTGCGTCATCAGCGTGTATGAAGTATTTCGTGTTATTTAACTCCGTGACCTCGTCTGCAGTGGTGTTGGCTATAACATACACATGCACGATACACGTACCGCTGGAAGGAAAATTGGATAAACGTATGATTACAATAAATTTCGAACAATTTAGAAATATATAATTAACTGGTCGATAGTCACGTCCATCAGTCAGTTATATTACAACCCAAGATTTATTAAATTGATGTAAAAGAGACGACAACGACAGAAAACCAAGAAAACTATGAAATAGATTGCAGAGACGCTGATTTACTAAGTAAAAAATCAGCCATTGTCGCTTCTCCATTCAACAGACAACACCAGACAAAGAGAAAGATCTACATATATCCGTACTGAAGGTCATATGACTGAAATGTTTTATTTAATTGGTCATTCACTTCAATTGATAACGTTGGTTGGGGAATTATGATGTTGGGAGAATTGAGGTTTTGTGAGTCTGTGTTGGACAATTTGATCAATTTGAATACAAGGGCGGATCCAGGAATTTTTTCCATGGGAGGGGGTCCAAGCCCAAGATTTTTTTCCAAGAGGGAGGGGGGTCCAAGCTCACATTGTGGCTTAAAATGTAATAAATATTTAATGTTAAATTAAATATATTAAGTCAAAACTTAATTTTCGGCCAATGCCAGGGGGGTCCGGCCCCCCTCTAGATCCGCCCATGAAATATATTGGATAAACTGAAAGCTTATGTGAATTGTTAGAATGGGCGGGGTATCCATTCTTGCGATATCATGGCCAGTCTGTATATTTCTTCTTCGTCTATTTCTATGTTAGTAAAGGTCATAATGCAGATAATACAACATACCTATCCGATCCATTCATGTAGCACCACCGTCTAGCGTAACTTGTTGGATACGTCGCGTTATAAATATCGGACAATTGCGTCATAAACGTTGTCTCATTCGCCAGATAATTGACACAGTCCATGTCCACGTGATATACCAGTATGACGTCATTAGGATCGTACGTGTCTATCCGGACAATTGCTTCTGACGTCGAGTTTAACTGTGGTGTACCGCCGTCGTATGCAATGACGTAGATTAGATACTTACTGTCAATATCTGTCGTGTTAACGTACGTGACTTCACCTGAAACACATACTTGGTACAATTTAAGGTTCTCAATCCTAGTAGATATGTACTAATCATGGCATTTTGGTTTTAAATATCGTATAAGATAATGCAATCAAAATCTTAGTTCTAGCAGGAAAAATGATATCTGCGCGACGCCTGTAATATTCTGAAATACAAGTCTTCATTAGAAGATACGGATATACATTAAGCTTGCCAAAAATGGAATGCACAGGATGAATAAAACACATTTAGTCATTCATTTCGAAGATCGTTGTGAAGCAGTAATGAAGGTAATGTGAAAGAACACACCCAATTTACGAGAATACGGGCATTATAGGACGAGGTTCTTCCCAACACTTTTCCAAACTAAAGGGTTTAGGGATAATGAAAAATCGTATATCAGATAGCTTGAGGGAAAGATAAAAATGCAAAATGAAACTTTTATATGCCGTAATTCGTAGATATTCTACCTAGCAGAGCTATCAATTTTGTCATCGACAAGGGGTACCATTTATTACTAGTCTATAATCTCTAATTGTCTTTTATGGCAGAGACTGAGTAAGCTTACCGTTTGCTCCATTCAGCATAAACAGTGAAGTATTGTAGGGTGTTGACGCTGTGAACGTGATCACGGAGTTGATGCCCACATCAGCGTCTGTTGCTGTCACTGTAGCTATAGTCCCCTGACAATGGTCGTTATACGCTATCTCTGTACTGTAGAATGACGGGGAGAATATCGGCTGATTGTCGTTTGTATCATTCACTGTGATGTTCACTAAAGCTGTTGATGTCAGAGCTGGTACACCTTGATCTGCCGCTATCAAGGTAAATATAAAGTTTGCATCTGTCTGTCTGTCAATCAATTGTTTTACAGACAATATCATAGAAGTGGAATTTACGTCAATATACATATCTGCATGTGCACCGTCGGCCATTGATGTGTTGATATTTAAAATCATGTCGGAATTAACCCCAATATCTGCGTCAGTTATGTTGATATATAGAATACTTGTACCGATAATGCTGTTCTCCACTACGAATGCTTCATATAAAACATCAGAAAACGCTGGAGCATTATCGTTCTCGTCCATAATGGCTATAGTTACTGTTGCTGTGTGGTTAAGTGGGTTAGTCCCAGCATCAGTGGCTGCGACAATCATTGTATACAAGTCAGTGGTTTCACGGTCCATGTATGCAGCTGTTGTGATGATGCCTGTTACAGGATCAAGAGCAAAGCTTACGCCATCGCCAGTTGTGACTATTACTATCGTGTAAGTTATATTTGCGTTTTGTCCTATATCTGCATCTGTCGCCATAATCGTACCTGATAGAGTTCCAATAGATACTGCCTCAGAAACATTGAACAGATAATCTGTTTGGTTAAATATTGGGTTATTGTCGTTCAAATCGTCTATAGATATGTAAACTTCTGCGGAACTGTTTAATGCAGGCGATCCTTGATCTGTCGCAATAACAGTAAAATTGAAAACAGGATCTGTTTCTCTGTCAATTGCTTGCTTAACTGTCAACAAGGACGTGGCTGAATCCACCTGAACATAAAGGTCAGCGCGAACCCCGTCTGGTGTTGATGTATCTATGGACAACAGAATATCACCGTTTAGTCCAAGGTCATAATCGGTCAGTGTCAAAGTTAGAATACTGGTACCAACTACAGAATTCTCGGCTGAGTTAACGTTATAGCTCGCAGCATTAAATATAGGGGTGTTGTCATTTTCATCATTGATATAGATTGTGACCGTGCATGTGTCAGTGTTTGGAATTGTACCCCCATCGGCCGCTATGATTGTTAATTCATAAACATCATAGATCTCCCGATCCAGGCCTGAAAATGTTGTAATGACGCCCGTTGTGTTGTCAAGGAAGAAATGTGTACCATTTCCAATAGTAAATGAGTTGATAGTGTAAGTAATTAGGGCATTGACACCGTCGTCAGGATCGCTCGCGTGTACTTGGCCAACTACCGTAGACAGGATAGATGCCTCTGATATATTGAATGTGTATGTAATTGAAGCGAAGCTTGGACTGTTGTCATTGACGTCGGTAACCGACACAGATACAGAAGCTGAGCTTGTTAACGCTGGTATGCCCTGGTCTATGGCGACAATATAAAACTCGAATGAAGGATTCGTCTCTCTGTCGATTGTTTGTATTACTGATAACAAACCCGTGGACGAGTTAATTTGTAGGTACGTGTTAGCTAGTGTACCATTTGTTGTTGATGTGTCTATGCTTAACGAGTATAGTCTGTTTGTTCCAAGATCAGCATCACTCACTGTGGCAGTGAGAACACTTGTTGTTACTGGCTGGTTTTCTGTCGTGGATATTGAATAACTAACAAGATCAAATACTGGAGAATTATCATTAACATCATCAATAAATATGGTCATGGTGGATGTAGCTGTGAGGGCAGGGCTGCCAGCATCAGTGGCTGTAATCTCAAACTCATACAGAGCAGTAGTTTCTCGATCTAGATTTACCGAGATGGTAACGTTGCCTGTAGTTGGATCTAGGATGAAATGTGCACTGTTACCAGATATGTCGGTACTTATTGCAAACGTTATGACAGAATTGCTACCGACATCGGCATCGCTAGCTAGTGCCTGACCTACTGCAGTAGAAATGGCGGCAGATTCACTGACGTTAAACGAGTAGGGAGTTGACGTAAACACAGGTGTATTATCATTCACGTCCACCACGGACACAGATACAGAGGCAGAGCTCGTTAATGCTGGAGAACCGTGGTCTATGGCGACCAGGTAAAACTCAAATGATTGATGAGTCTCTCTGTCGATTGTTTGTATTAGCGCTAATAAACCAGTGGCAGTGTTGATTTGTAGGTAGTTGTTAGCAAGTGTGCCATTTGCTGTTGAAGTGTCGATACTCAACGTGAATAAAGCGTTTGTACCCACGTCAGCATCATTTACTGTAACAGTCACAACGCTTGTTGAAATAGGTTGATTCTCAGTTGTAGATACTGTATAAGTTGCTAGATTGAACGCGGGAGCATTATCGTTTACATCATCAACAATGATGGTGAACGTGGACGTCCCTGTCAGAGGAGGTGACCCGCCGTCTGTAGCTAGTATTTCTAGTTCATATAACGAAGTGGTCTCTCTATCCAGTGTAGCGACATTTGTTACTTCTCCTGTTGTTGGATTCATATTAAAATGCGCCATGTTGCCTGTGATTGCACTGTTCATGGTAAATGTGATTGCTGCATTACTTCCAACGTCTGTGTCTGATGCTTGGACCTGACCAACTGTAGTAGAAATACTCGCTGATTCATCAATATTATATAAGAAAGGTGTAGACGTAAATGTGGGTGAGTTATCGTTAGCGTCGTCAATAACAATGGTAAGAGTAGACGTCACAGTTAGAGCCGGGGATCCACCGTCAGTGGCGGTTATCCTAAACTTATATAAAGCTGTTGTTTCACGGTCAAGACTTGCTGTGGTAGTAACGTCCCCTGTGTTTGCGTTCAGACTGAAGTGTCCACCAGTGCCAGATAGAACAGTACTTATTGCGAACGTTATGACTGCGTTACTTCCAACATCGGCATCTGACGCTTGGACCTGGCCTATGGTTGTTGACGCTGTCGTTGATTCGATGATATTAAATGAGAATGGAGGAGATGTAAATGTGGGTGCGTTATCATTTACATCATCAATAACGATGGTTAAAGTAGACGTTCCTGTGAGAGGGGGAGAGCCGCTATCCGTAGCGAGTATTTCAAACTCGTAAAGAGCAATACCTTCTCGATCAAGACTTAATGCACTTGTTACTTCTCCTGTGATAGAATCCATATTGAAATGTGCCACATTTCCAGCTATTGCACTGTTTATTGTAAAACTTATAATTGCATTACTTCCGATGTCGGCATCTGATGCTTGGACCTGACCAACAGATGTAGAAGTACTCGCGGATTCGGCGACGTTAAATGAGTATGGTGTAGATGTAAATGTGGGCGAGTTGTCATTCGCATCATCAACAATAATGGTGAACGTAGACGTCCCTGTCAGAATGGGTAACCCACCGTCTGTCGCTAGTATTTCTAGTTCATATAATGAAATGCTCTCTCTATCCAGTGTAGCTACATTTGTTACTTCTCCTGTTGTTGGATTCACATTAAAATGCGCCATGTTGCCTGTGATTGCACTGTTAATGGAAAATGTGATTGCTGCATTACTTCCAACGTCTGCGTCCGATGCGTGGACCTGACCAACTGTAGTAGAAATACTGGCTGATTCATCAATATTATATGAGTAAGGTGTAGACGTAAATGTGGGTGGGTTATCGTTAGCATCGTCAATAACAATGGTAAGAGTGGACGTCACAGTTAGAGCCGGGGATCCACCGTCAGTGGCGGTTATCCTAAACTTATATAAAGCTGTTGTTTCACGGTCAAGACTTGCTGTGGTAGTAACGTCGCCCGTGGTTGGGTGCAGATTGAAGTGTCCACCGGTATCGGATAGTACAGTACTTATTGTGAACGTTACAGCTGCGTTACTTCCAATATCGGCATCTGATGCTTGGACCTGGCCTATGGTTGTAGAAGAAGTCGTTGATTCGATGACATTAAATGAATATGCTAAAGATGTAAATGCCGGTGTGTTATCATTTACATCATCAATAACAATGGTTAAAGTAGACGTTCCTGTGAGAGGGGGCGAGCCACTGTCCGTAGCTAGAATTTCTAGTTCATATAACGAAATGCTTTCTCGATCAAGAGTGACTATATGTGTAACGTCGCCCGTTGATGGATTCAAATGGAAATGTGACACGTTTCCAGATATTGCACTGTTTATTGTAAACGTTATAAGTGCATTACTTCCGATATCGGCATCGGATGCTTGAACCTGACCTATAGAGTATAGTGCAGAAATACTCGCTGATTCGGCGACATTAAACGAGTACGACGTTGACGTAAATATCGGCACGTTGTCGTTTGTATCCGTGACGGATACTGTCAGCGTTACCGTTCCGGTGTTGGTAGGCGAACCCTGATCCTCAGCGTGGATCACCAATGTGTGACTGAAAAGTAGAAATACACGTGAGTCGATGTTTTATAAATATTTTAAATTAAAAAACAAAAGTCTAATGTCATTGGTTCACGTTCAAGACATTGATTGTTGTCTTATAGTACATGTATAATTCTGACAAAGGTCCACTATTTGTTTGCATCCTTGTTTTTGTTGTTGTTTTTGTTGTTTTTTTTTTAATTAACAGAACACTAATCAATATCGTAAGAACGTAAGCGTTACTATTGCAGTTTGTAAATGCTATTATTTTGTTTCAAAAGGCTAGTATATGTATTTCAAAAATGAACTGTTTTCAGTACAAACATCAAGGCATATTACCTGTCGACCGATTCCCTATCAAGCGCTGCCGCCAACGTTACAACACCATTTACACTACCGATATTAAATAACGCCGATGCTGTCGAGAATGAATAAGCAATAACGTTGTTGTTGTTGGTACTCGAGTCGGAGTCGGTGGCGATGACCGTGGTTACCGTGGCACCAGTCGAACTCGCCTCCGAGATTGAGGTCGTCAAGGTAGCCGGAGAGAATGTGGGCGTGTTGTCGTTGAGGTCATTCAAGGTAATTTGTACTGTACATGTGGTAGATTGTACGGGGCTGCCACTGTCTTGTGCCGTTATCTGTAAGATAATAGCAAGCCTTACATTGTGATTGTGCAGATCGCAGTTCGCAATGGTCGTAATTACCATGAGTGACTTACTGGTCACGTTATTAATGTTCCAAAGCGCACTTCCGGTTAACTACATGTTGTCAGACCGTGACCTGTTTAGACTGAGATTCCATCGGAACCCCTTGTCGGGCGTATAGAATTCGTACGGTAGTTGCCAATGCATTAACTTGGTCCTGGATTTAATTCCCATGACCCCGTCTCTGATACAGAAATACAGTTTTAGTCATATATTCGAGTTTGTCCGTTTACTCTTTTTTCAATGAGATAAAATATTACTGGAGGTACACTATAATGTGGAAAATAAAGTTGGTATAATTTGATAAATTTAATTCAATCTGAATAATTAAAGATATAATTTTGCACCATAATATAGCCTTACATCCTTGTCGAAACGGAAGTGATTAAGACTGCCCAGTAGGATTTGTGTATAATTTAGCGCAGTTATCGGCTGTATCTTCGTTTGTCTCGATGTTTTCTAAACATAAACTATATACTAAAAAATGCGGTACAACGTGCCATTATCTAATGGATATTTCGTATTCTTGTTTTTGAAACTTCTTCTGGCAGAATAAACACAAACCTGTACTTCATAGCTTGTAGTCCCCGCTTCATAATCTAAGCTTGATGACGTCGATACTACACCAGTGTTAGTGTTGACGCTGAAATCCGACGCCCCGGTACCGCCCGTAACGCTATATGTCACGACATTATTAGCGGAAGTGACGTCATCATCAGTGGCGACGACAGTCACGACAACCGTACTTATCGGATCATTCTCGTCGACAGAAGTAGTATAGGTGACCTGACCACAGACAGGTGCGTTGTCGTTCAGGTCGTTCAGACTAATTCTCATGACTCGGTTAACGGACAGTGAAGGGGAACCTTGGTCTGCCGCCATTACCGTGACGTCAAAATACTCGTAACCACCCGTGGTGGGATCGCGGTCAAGCGTGCTGCCGGTCGTGCTGAGTTCGCCGGTGTTGGCGTTCATCTGGAATAATCCTGACACGGAATCGCCGTTATCTGCAAGTATAATCATGTACCGGTATTGAGATTGTCTTGAAGTGATACAAACTATATAAAACACACTCACGCAAAAATAACATGTAACACCTTAATAAATTCAATTCAGTATGTTTTATTCCGCGAAGATGCTCTAGCCTGTTTCAAAACACCCAGTACAAGGTAGATCTATATGTTGATGAATAGAAACAGAAGTGCCTAGGCAAAACTTGTTTGGAAAAAAGCAAAAAAAGTGAAGTTGCCAGTTTGCAGTTGACGATTCGGGACTATTTAGTGTCTAATTTGAATAGGCAGCTGTAAGTGTGAAGTCAGCTGCCAGTTGCAAGTTGACGATTCGGGACCGTTTATATCTATTTTGAATTGGCAGCTGTAAGTCTGAAGTCAGCTGTCAGTTGCCACTTGACGATTCCGGACTCTCATTTATTTTGAAATGGCAGTTGTAAATGTGAAGTCAGCTGCCAGTTGCCAATTCACATTTCGTTCATTTTTTAATCGGCAATTGGATGTGAAGTTAGCTACCAGTTGACAGTTGCCAATTGAATTGGCAACTGGCATCTGACAACAGTTACTTACTGGCTGCTAACTTCACACCCATAAAAATGTCCTTACCCGCGGTGACCGGGTCAGACAGCGTGTATGTTATCTGTCCGTCCGTGCCGTGATCACTGTCCGTGGCTGCTATGGTAACAATGCTGGTTCCCGCGCCCACATTCTCGTTTACTGTGTATGGAGTGGTGGCGCTCACGTAAGCCGGGATAAATGTAGACCAAGAGGGGGTGAACTCATTCTCCCCAGTTATCTGGAAAATAGATCTGCTCGGTCTCAATTTGAACACCGATTGGTCGGTCAAACCACTTCTTGAGCTCAGTAATCGCATTTTGTTAAAAAAAAAATTATGCAGATTTTTTCTACATGACTCTCTTCGTGGATTTAAACAGCGTAATTGGGTGATTTCCATGTACCCACGAGATAAATAATTATTTATATTCATCTTCCTTTCCCAAATATCAAAGACTTATTCTGATCTATTTTAAAAGCTGCAGCAAACGACAAAGTGGATTTTGTAAAATATATACTGAAGGAAACTTCCAACGCAAAATGATTTTTTGTCTCTATAATTTTTCTACGTGAGTTTTCGACAACAATATATATTGCAACTGTTATGCATACACATGCACTAAAAATGTTCTCTAAAAATTTGAGTGTCCTGACATGCATCATTGCGCACGTGCGGCCGTCAACAAATACTCAATTTTGTGTTGCACGTGCAACACGATCACCGATTTAAACCTTCATGTATGCAGTGAATTTTTCAAACGATAGCGGAGTGAAGTTACATCAATTTCTTGAAAGTTCCTCTTCACAATATGCCAAGATTGAGCATTGAAGTCAGGGCGTGCGCCATTGGAATGCTCCAGGCTGGAATGACACTCACAGATGTAGCCCGTTTGTTGCATTGTGCAGTATCTACTGTCAGCAGATTTTGGCAAAAGTTTAACACGTCAGGTAGGAATACACTTTTTTTAAAATTCTGATAACCTAATCAAAGCATTAAACAAAATATTGCACTAATAGTCCCTACACCCCCACCCACCACGAAATGCCTTAGACCCCTTTTTACCCTTTCAGGTCACGTGACTGATTTGCCCAGACGGAGCAGAGGTAGAGTAACTACTGTGGCACAAGATAACAGACTCAGAACTCGACATCTACGGGATAGACGGCTACCTGCGACACGATCAGCGGCAGTGACTATTGGTACTCATGGACGACCGATTAGCTCTAAGACGGTTATCAATAGGCTCAAGGAACACGGACTAAGGGCAAGACGGCCTTACGTTGGGCCTATATTGACACGTAGGCACCGTCGCGCCCGTTTACAATGGTGCCGCGTACACAGGGGATGGCGTGCTAGGCATTGGAATGAGGTCATATTCAGTGATGAGTCTCGTTTTACGCTTCAAATGGCAGATGAGTGGGCAACCGTGTATCGTCGTGTAAACGAACGTTATGCCGACGTTTGCGTTACTGAAGTCGATCACTTTCGTCGTGGATCGGTGATGGTTTGGGGAGGCATAAGTAACCACGGAAAAAACTAACCTTGTAGTCATCCGGAATAATCTAAACGCACAACGGTATATTGATGACGTGTTACGACCTGTTGTTATCCCGAACGTTAACGCTCATAACGGGCGCGTGGTGTTTCAGCAGGATAACGCCCGCCCGCATACGGCGCGTATTACGACCCAATTCCTTCATGCAAACAACATCAATGTGATGGATTGGCCCTCGATGTCACCTGACTTATCTCCAATCGAACATGTTTGGGACGTGTTAGATAGGAGAGTTCGTCAGCGTCCAGTTCAACCTCAAACGTTACCGCAGCTGGAACAGGCGCTGATCCAGGAGTGGAACAACCTGCAACTTAATGTTATCCGCCGTTACATTGGGTCGATGGGTCGCCGATGCGTGGCAGTTATTAATGCAGCTGGTGGCCATACCAGATATTGAAATCTGAGGATCTCAAAATTGACCCATTGTGTGTATCGGCGATTTGGGCTGTTCGATACTGTGCATTTCAGTATTTTCATTATTGTTAGCGGCATTATAATGAATTATTCTTTGCATATGCCAATTTTTGTTACGATTTATACAAAAATAAATGAAATAAAAAACTTTGAACCTAGTTTTGCGTTGGAAGTTTCTTTCAGTATAGAATGAGTATGTATGCAATGCAAGACAGGAAATACTGATTGTCAGTCTTGAAACGAGTGTACATACACAAAAAACGAAATACCGTAGATCTCGTTGATTACAATAACAAGATTTGCCAAACCGTTTGGCATTAAATGTACGTTATTCATTTGTGTTGGCATGACGAGACGTTAAATACCCTTTTCGCGACGTTAAAATCAGGACTTTTATGGGAAATGGTAAAAACATTCGTAAGCATTGTACATTCTATAATTGTAACGTTAACTTACAGAAACGGTGACTGTAGCCGTTACAACACATTCTACGTTCTATATGCTATCTTTAACGTAAACTTACAGAAACAGTGACTGTAGCTGTTACAACACCGACGGTATCATCTGCTGTCACCAGCAGGATATACTTGTAGCCAGATCCACTCAGTTGCTCGTAGTTTATCTGCCTGTTTGTGGTCTGTATGGTGTTCGAACTCAGAGTAAACTTGGCATGAGTGTCGTCCCCACTCACAATGGCTAGAGTTACAGTACCGACTGTATCTGGATCGACGACCGTCAACTCAGCTACACTCTGACCTATAGAAGTAAATCTTTATAATTTAGTAAACTTGGCATGAGTGTCGTCCCCGCTCACAATGGCTAGAGTTACAGTACCGACTGTATCTGGATCGCTGACTGTCAACTCAGCTACACTCTGACATATAGAAGTAAATCTTTATAATATAGTAAACTTGGCATGAGTGTCGTCCCCACTCACGATGGCTAGAGTTACAGACCGACTGTATCTGGATCGCTGACTGTCAACTCAGCTACACTCTGACCTATAGAAGTAAATCTTTATGAAATAGTAAATTTGGCATGAGTGTCGTCCCCGCTCACAATGGCTAGAGTTACAGTACTGACTGTATCTGGATCGACGACCGTCAAATCAGCTACACTCTGACCTGTAGAAGTAAATCTTTATAATATAGTAAATTTGGCATGAGTGTCGTCCCCACTCACAATGGCTAGAGTTACAGTACCGACTGTATCTGGATCGACGACCGTCAACTCAGCTACACTCTGACCTATAGAAGTAAATCTTTATAATATAGTAAACTTGGCATGAGTGTCGTCCCCGCTCACAATGGCTAGAGTTACAGTACCGACTGTATCTGGATCGCTGACTGTCAAATCAGCTACACTCTCACCTATAGAAGTAAATCTTTATAATATAGTAAACTTGGCATGAGTGTCGTCCCCACTCACAATGGCTAGAGTTACAGTACCGACTGTATCTGGATCGACGACCGTCAACTCAGCTACACTCTGACCTATAGAAGTAAATCTTTATAATATAGTAAACTTGGCATGAGTGTCGTCCCCACTCACGATGGCTAGAGTTACAGTACCGACTGTATCTGGATCGCTGACTGTCAACTCAGCTACACTCTCACCTATAGAAGTAAATCTTTATAATATAGTAAACTTGGCATGAGTGTCGTCCCCACTCACGATGGCTAGAGTTACAGTACCGACTGTATCTGGATCGCTGACTGTCAACTCAGCTACACTCTCACCTATAGAAGTAAATCTTTATAATATAGTAAACTTGGCATGAGTGTCGTCCCCGCTCACAATGGCTAGAGTTACAGTACCGACTGTATCTGGATCGACGACCGTCAACTCTGCTACACTCTGACCTATAGAAGTAAATCTTTATAATATAGTAAACTTGGCATGAGTGTCGTCCCCGCTCACAATGGCTAGAGTTACAGTACCGACTGTATCTGGATCGCTGACTGTCAACTCAGCTACACTCTGACCTATAGAAGTAAATCTTTATAATATAGTAAACTTGGCATGAGTGTCGTCCCCACTCACGATGGCTAGAGTTACAGACCGACTGTATCTGGATCGACGACCGTCAACTCAGCTACACTCTCACCTATAGAAGTAAATCTTTATAATATAGTAAACTTGGCATGAGTGTCGTCCCCGCTCACAATGGCTAGAGTTACAGTACCGACTGTATCTGGATCGACGACTGTCAACTCAGCTACACTCTCACCTATAGAAGTAAATCTTTATAATATAGTAAACTTGGCATGAGTGTCGTCCCCGCTCACAATGGCTAGAGTTACAGTACCGACTGTATCTGGATCGACGACCGTCAACTCAGCTACACTCTCACCTATAGAAGTAAATCTTTAAAATATAGTAAACTTGGCATGAGTGTCGTCCCCTCTCACAATGGCTAGAGTTACAGTACTGACTGTATCTGGATCGACGACCGTCAACTCAGCTACACTCTCACCTATAGAAGTAAATCTTTATAATATAGTAAACTTGGCATGAGTGTCGTCCCCGCTCACAATGGCTAGAGTTACAGTACCGACTGTATCTGGATCGACGACCGTCAACTCAGCTACACTCTCACCTATAGAAGTAAATCTTTATAATATAGTAAACTTGGCATGAGTGTCGTCCCCGCTCACAATGGCTAGAGTTACAGTACCGACTGTATCTGGATCGACGACCGTCAACTCAGCTACACTCTGACCTATAGAAGTAAATCTTTATAATATAGTAAACTTGGCATGAGTGTCGTCCCCTCTCACAATGGCTAGAGTTACAGTACTGACTGTATCTGGATCGACGACCGTCAACTCAGCTACACTCTGACCTATAGAAGTAAATCTTTATAATATAGTAAACTTGGCATGAGTGTCGTCCCCGCTCACAATGGCTAGAGTTACAGTACCGACTGTATCTGGATCGCTGACTGTCAACTCAGCTACACTCTGACCTATAGAAGTAAATCTTTATAATATAGTAAACTTGGCATGAGTGTCGTCCCCACTCACGATGGCTAGAGTTACAGACCGACTGTATCTGGATCGACGACCGTCAACTCAGCTACACTCTCACCTATAGAAGTAAATCTTTATAATATAGTAAACTTGGCATGAGTGTCGTCCCCGCTCACAATGGCTAGAGTTACAGTACCGACTGTATCTGGATCGACGACCGTCAACTCAGCTACACTCTGACCTATAGAAGTAAATCTTTATAATATAGTAAACTTGGCATGAGTGTCGTCCCCACTCACAATGGCTAGAGTTACAGTACCGACTGTATCTGGGTCGCTGACTGTCAACTAAGCTACACTCTCACCTATAGAATAATAATTCCACAGTATTACATTCTTCATCAATCCAAAAGATTTTTAATCTGTTTTACAAAGAGGGGGCATAGAGGGCAAGCCCCCATGATTTAGAAGGGGACAGCATATCCTATGGCCCCCAATAATACATCCATGTTTTAGCATTTGCCCCCCTCCCATATCATAAACCTTCCTACGCCTATGCGATACCTTAGTCCCTACAAAGTGTGTTGCGCGTAGGTGGTAGCTTATTTCATGTCATATACAAAATAATATACTGAACAAAATGAAAACTTTACACATACATTGCTTGTCATATTTCTTCTAAATACAACAAGTAAAGAAATCAAATGAATGTACTTCGCATTGTTCATTGACTTGGTTGTGCCAAACACCAAACGTTTTGTTGATCTTAATTACAGGGATGAAAAAACGGACCCTTTAAGTGTGACAGGGGTCCGTTTTTCAGGTGTACAGTTTGAACTGAATTTTTTACAAAAGGATGGGTTGCAACAAGGGTTCAAGAAATAGATTTTCTTTAAATTCTGTGAATTGATAGGGTTAAATTATATCTTTAATTTGTATGTGTAAAAAATCTGACGACGGCTTACTTTTGGAGATAATCGCTAACAAAGTGGGTGGGATAAATTGACATGAGAAGCAATTTTTTACTTTGAAGTTTAATAACCCTTTGTGTATAGATCAGATCGAATAGAAATTTTGCATATACTTTCAATGAATTAAGGACAGACTATTTTTGGAATCATTAATCATGTATATCATTTTGTTGATTTTCTGTATTGGTCCTTCTGTCAATCTCAGATTTTGCCTATATTTGATGTTCTAACTTTACGAAACTATCTTTACAGCTTTTGCTTTTGTATGAAATGACATGACATTTTGTGAACATGATTCCATATGATGTAACTAAATATGTGTAAACTTTGGGTCAATTCCTTTTATCGTGATTACAAAAGGGCACAACGCTTCTGTTTGAAATCGTTGTGCTATATATACTCAGTTCCAAAAGAAAGTGTGCACTTTTTAATTTTGAATATCTCAAAAACAATACCGTCTACCGTCAGGAAGTTTTGCACGACACATCTCAAGACTATAGACAATCGGTATATTGATAAAGAAATCACATAGCGCGCATACATATTCGGCTTGGTTGCGACGTTGCCTTTTTAATGTTTTACGTATGCCGCACGTGCTGGATGAGTTATCGATCTGAAATTAAATTTACTGCAATCCTTTTGGCATATCTTAGCATAAAATCACATTTTCATTACATGTACACACATAGTGCATTGACGTGAAACGAATTACAATTAACGTCGATGAACAAGACAGAACCTAGTGAAAACAAAAGCCCTCAACAAATTTGAAATTGTACGGTATTTATGTTCTAATGGCAAATGTCCATTTGTACGCCATCTTAAAGGCATACAAATTTGTTTTGGAACGTTGTCGCACCGTTCGACGAAGACTTACTAGACTGCTAACGTATCGATTACCAACGTTGACGCACACGTAACGTCTACAAGAAAATTCAAACTTTAATGTGGAAATTGCTTTGAAGACATGGTATAATCCTACAACGGCATATAAGCGTGTAATTCTTTCCACAGAAGAAGCTGTAAGGGGTGCAAATCTCAACACCATTATGATCTGACTGTGTGTATGCAGTATGCGTTATTCTATTGACATCTGTTCTGATGCCTGTTTTCTTTATGGTCTGATCTGGAGTATGATGTCACTTTTACACCCTAAATTGCCATGAACTTTGTAAAAAAAAAATCATGTAAAGCAAAAATCGAAAGTGCACACTTTCTTTTGGAACTGAGTATACAATGTGTTCATTTATTTATGCCTATAAACAACAATTTCTCATTTTCTCCTAAGATCTATTTTCTCTTTATGTACTTGTTTATAATAATAATAATAATAATAATAATAATATCTTTATTTAACGAAGGTGACTTATTAAGACATCACTACAATACACAATATCATAATGATTAACTTATTTACAATAAGGCCTTCAAACAACATTCATACAAAAGTCAGTATTGACAATCACACAAAATTATCAATAATAATAGTTATCTGACAGATACTCGTAGGATCTAAATTATTGCATGTTATTGATTAAATAGTGTTTGATTTTTCCTTTGAAATTGGTCAGCTTTGGTTCGTTTCTTATTTGGATTGGAATTGAATTCCATACATTAACGCTGAAATAACTGAAGCTACTTTTGTATATATTCGTTCGAGGTCTTTTAGTCAGGATTAGATCGCTTTTTGTCTCTGAGCGTAAATGATAGTTTTCATTGACTGATACTCGTACTAAGTCTGACATGTAACTTGGCGCATTGTTGCCGATTGTTTTATGGATAAGGACCGCAGTATGATACTTACATCTATTTTGAAAAGTCAGCCAATATAGCTCTTTAAATAACGTTTCTGTAGGAAATCTTTTAGACTTACCAAGAATTAATTTGCCGATACGTCTTTGCAAAACAAATATTTTGTTTACATAACCTTGCTCAGGTTTGCCCCAAATTACACAACAATAATCCATTATGGGTAGTATGTATGAGTTATAGAAAAGCATTTTCATTTCGTCTGTTAAATAAAAAGTTATATGTTTGAACAGAGCTATTTTCTTATTCACTGCTTTACAGACAGAATCAATATGAAATTTCCAATTTAAGTGGTTGTCAATGTAAACGCCTAATACTTTCTGCACCTTCACGTTTTCCAGTGCATTACCATTTAGATTCAAAATTAGTTTTTTATCGTCAGTAAGTGCATGCCTCGAACCAATTAACATGCATGTCGTTTTAGATGGATGTAGAGCCATGTTATTGAGAATACACCAATTTCGAACGCGAATTAGATTGTCTTGAAGAGTGTTTTCTATTGAGATCACATCATATCCTGATTTATACATGGTAGAATCATCAGCGTACAAATCAATATCAACTCCAGAAGATGAAAATGATATATCATTTATATAAATCAGAAATAAAAGCGGACCTAAAATTGAGCCTTGAGGAACTCCAGATTTAATTTCAAGTGAGTTAGACTTTAAATTGCCAAGCTGTACAAGCTGTCTCCTCTGTGATAAGTATGACTTCATAAGGCCATGCGCTTTGTTTGAAAAATGGTACAGCTTAAGTTTATGTAAAAGTATTTCGTGATCAACAAGATCAAAGGCTTTACGTAAGTCTAAGAAAACTGTTCCGATTAGTTTACCCTCATCAATATCTTTTAACCAAGCGTCTATCATTTTAACCAGAGCTGTAGTGCACGAATGATTTGCCCTAAAGCCAGATTGAGAATGGTTGATGATATTTGTATCTTTAAAGAATTTATGTAAGTAGTTGGCAATGTGTCTTTCAAAAATTTTTGATATTGTAGGCAAAATTGATATGGGTCTATAATTGAAGGGATCATCTTTATCCCCACTTTTTAAAATCGGTATAACTCGAGCCAGTTTCATCGCATCTGGATACACACCTGAAGCAATACTATTGTTAATAATTGATGTAATAGAAGGGGTTATAATAGCCCCACATTGTTTAATAATTTTTGATCATCCTTGCTAAACACTTCTTAGTCCAAAACGTGTGAAGCATGCGCGGATCCAGAGGGGGGGTCAGGGGGTCATGACCCCCCTGGAATTTGGCGAAAAAAGGGGTTATCAAAAAGATTACTTGTTATGTCCCAAAATAACTGCGTCATTCGTCCTTGTGTGCCACGACACACCGTTGTTATATTTAGTCCTTCATAGTATGACATATATCTGCATGCGCCGATCCAGAGGGACCCCCTGACCCCCCCCCCCCCTGGAATTTGGCAAAAAAAAGGTTAAAGATTGGATGACCCCCCCCCCCCCCCCCCCTGGGGAAAATACCTGGATCCGCGCTTGTGAAGACATTATGTTCGTACCTGAGCCTGTGTTTTCAGCTATAGTCGCCGTGTACGTTGACGAAGAAAATGACGGCGGGTTATCGTTGACGTCGTTGACGTTGATTGTAACGTAGACCGTGGATCCACTCACTCCCGAATCGTCCTGAGCGTAAACCCCAACAACGTAGGAAGTCTGAGATTCATAGTCTAGAACTAGATTAGTAGAAATTTGTCCGGTAGCGCTGTCAATGGTGAAGTATGTTGTACCTGCAAACATTCGTTTGTTTTGTGTTTTATCTCGTTTTCAACAATTCTTCAGCTATTATGACGAATGGGCTGACCACTTACCCATACACCCATACATGTCCTCACTTTTCTTTAAACCATTACTAAACGGCAAATTTTTAGACTAGGCCAAATTCGAAGATGTTGCAAACGACAATTTCAAGTGAATGAAATTTTACTTTTTTTGTCTTTTTACATAGAAAACATTGTGGGAAATGAAGAAATTGCTTGTCACAAGCAATTTCTTCCTTTTCCACAATGTTTTCCAAAGCCATAATCTTGTGGGAGTCAAAAGGAGTCACTCTGTGGTAATGGGCTAAAAAAGAAATACATCTTATTGAAAGCCGTAATCATGTGGTTTCTCTCTTGTCTCAAGTGCTCTTACCAGTGGGTATCTATCGTGCCTTGTAAGGAGATTAATTCGTCCATACAGGATCTGATTCATGAATTACACGTTTTTGAGTGCTCCGGACGTAAATGTGTAACTGGGTCTGAAGACCACATTTCAGTTCTAATCAGATAATAATTATGGTGGTAGGTCAGTGGGAGAAGTGCGAACGTGCTCCGGGATGCTAGGATTGTTCTTGTAAAGAGTTTGACTGTGTTTTGTCATGCTCAGTTCACAGTAAATTATGAGTTAAGACTTTTCATGCTTTTGAATGAATTTTTGTTTTATGTCAGAATCCATCTTTTCAGGAATAGTTATTTTGGGGGTGCAGGAATACGAAAGGAAACCATATCCGGTATTTCTTTTTTGACGTAGAAAAATACAGGGT